>JBBPRB010000400.1:0-16820 GCA_038092815.1 Hortiboletus rubellus | reverse complement strand
TTCAAGCCACAGTGGTAAGGCGCTGCTGCCGAGCTCACGCCCAACGTGAGTGACCGGGCCAGTTGACTTGACGTCTGCCTGTTCCGGGACATAGGATGAGATCCATGGTTCTGCAAATGCGGCCGCCGTGTACATCTCTTCTGTGATGAAACTTCCACAGGACAAGAAGGTGTATGTGATCGGGATGTCCGGGCTCGAGGAGGAATTGAGAGATGAAGGCATTTCTTTCACTGGAGGCACGGTACGTCCGTGCGTGTGCTTGATGGTTCCGATGCATACTTAGTCACGCATCCTGCCTAGAATCCATTGGACAACCCCCTGGAACCATTCAATCTGGCCAATTTCACTTTAGATCCCGACGTCGCCGCTGTTGTATGCGGTCTTGACGTACAGATCAGCCATACAAAGCTCTCGAAGGCTCTCCAATACCTTACTCGCAACCCTGGTTACTAGTTCCTCGTCACCAATGGGGATAACACACTCCCTATTGCAGATGGATTTCTCCCTGGGGATGGGTCTCTCAGTGCGCCTCTTCGTTTCGCGTTGGGAAGGGATCCGATCACTCTCGGAAAACCTGCAAAGACAATGTTGGCGGACTGCATCCGGGCAAAGTAATAGTAATCCTTCCCAAATTCATGCTCTGAGTATTCCACGCGCTAACGCTACCCTGGCCAGAGTCAATTTTGATCCAGCACACACCATGACCATCATGGTCGGAGACCTTCTGAGCACCGACATACTCTTCGGGCACGCTGGAGGTCTCGCAACGCTTCTTGTTCTGTCATTAATTGATCGTAGATCGCATGATGGATGGTGATGATACCATCACCATCAGGCGTAACTTCAAAAGTCGACATCATTGGACCCCACGCTTCAGCGATTGTTTCCAAATATGTCACAGAGTCGATAGGTGGTCTCCGTGCACTTAGATCTGATTGATCGTAGAAATTTTTCCCAACAGGATAGCTCCTTTCCTAGAGTTGCTGGCATCAATCACTCTTGGGTTTCGATGGCTGTGATCGGGTATGCTCAATGGCAAGCCACCTCTACAAGTACACGCAAAGAGTGTCCCAACGATATAACCCCCAAGACACACAAAGAGCGGTGTCAAAGGCCAAGCATGCAGGGAAGTATGAATGGGAATGGGCGCGAAGAGACTACTGTGGTCATACCTGCGAAGAGCGGTCCCAGTCGAGTGCAATTAGAGTAGCACCAGGCCAGCCAACAACGAGCGTCCCAACTGCTGGGTGGACCATCGTACATTCGATCGCATTCCTCGGTCTATGCCAATGTGTAAGGGAAAATTTCCGGAGGAACATGCCGTTGAGTTGCTTTACTTTCGATAGGTCGCCGTGTCCATGTCAATCTGTTGATCACCGACGGCTCGGTGTCTGAATCCAAGGAAGGCGCTCCGAGCACGAATGCAGGCGTGAAAGCAGTCAAAACCACAACCACGGAAGCCAAGAGTGCTGTTTGCAGGACATGACTCCACGATGGCTCGATGACAATGACGCAAAAACTTGGCACGAACAGACTCACGTTGCGAGCGGGGCGCCAAACGGTAGTTTACTAGTATCAACATTTCAGCGAGGAATGCCTTGAGTCGGAATGGAATGCTCACTTGTAACATACGCGTTACGTGCGGGGCGCGCCGAGTGCTTGTGGTGAAAATAAATCTGATTGAGATTATGAAAAAGAAAACGACTGGTGGAGCCTTGATGGGACGAGATCCGCACAGGGATGAGTGGAAATTGGCAAGGACGTTCGTGTCACCTTCCACAAGCATACGCCTCGTCCGAGTCAAAGTAATAACGGTAGTCTTGCCCCATAAATCCGCTCCCTGAACAAGTCATTCACTCAGCCCCCCTGGTTAATTGATGAGCTCGAACCATCGAGGGCAAGGTCACGGTGAGCCTTCAGGATGGGGTCCGCCTGCTGTGGAGAGACGACATGGAAGGGAACTCGGGCGGATTGAGAACAACCGTAGCAGCTTGCAAAAGGCCCAAGAAAGAAAAAGTTGCTAGTAGTCCATACATCCTTTCCAACTCTGCAACGGTGCTAAACCACTGCACACAACAAGAGCACAGTTCTACCCCGCCAATTCCAGGCGGCCGCTTGAAAATTTCGAGGACTTTTGCCCGCCATCAGGTAGCTCTACCCATTCCATTTTTTTTCCCGTATCATATGCCTTATCCGTAGGGTTCGCCTTGGCGCCCAGGTGAGTGTGTACGGGGTTTAAGAACGGATTCTTTGGGTCGGAATCTCGCTCTAGGCGAACGTGATATAGCCGGAATAGCACAGTATTCACAACACAGCCCAGATCAAGCTACTCCAGCGGACGGATACATGAAGATCCTGCGCTCGAAACGATGCAGATCCTCGACGTAACGAGTTTCCAGGACGCCCAGCGCTAAGTAATGGCAGACAAAATTGGGCCAAACACCTTCCAGAAGATCGATCCAATGGCCCTCTTTCTGGCTTCATGTATGCATGACGACGCACATTCGGAACGGAAGCCCAAGCGTGCCGCGTCGTGGACCAGGTCTTGCAGAGACAGGCGTCGGCCGGTGAATTGCGTGCGGGAAGTCAATGGCACGTACCCCGGCGTCGGGCGGCGGCGCTGGGTATTCGCCCTCATGATGAGGGGCCAGCGATAGAGGAGGGAGATACGCCCTTCGTCTGTGATGACAACGACGTCGTCGATGGTGAATACTGTGAGCGATGGGCTCCCTGCGAGATCGACGAGGACGCGTACACCGGCTGTGTCGGTACCCCCGCCGAATAATGGAGCGAGCGGGGTGGACGGGAGCAGCACGAGAGAGACGGGGAGGGAGGGAGGGAGAACGCGGGTATACGCGGGAGAGTGTGGAATGGGAGGCATGATAGGGACGAACGTGGACGACGAAGATGCCGGGCCGGGTCCTGGGCTAGGATCGCGTGTCGCTTGCGGGAGGAGGGTGCGGGAGGGGTGTGGTGGGGGATAGGAGAGACGATCGAATGTATAATCCGCCCCTGCCTCCGCTCACTGATTGAAGTGTGATGATGTCGGAGATGGGTGGATCTGAGCGTTAACGTTGAACGTTAAACTCTCGGATGGCTATTGGATGCTCTGATTTCTTCTTGCATCTGATTATTGTTGTTCTTTTTGGCATATTGATCAAAGGTGGGTCAAGCGCCCAGGACTCCAAATGATTGTGTGAACTGATTCGATAAGGAGACACGCGTTTACGCCGTGGGCGACAACGGCCGCATCCCTCATTCCAACGGTCTGGTAGCTAGCAGGCCATGTCCTCCAACGTACGCCGGAGATCAAAGAATGGTGAGCACAGGGCTGGCTGAAAGAACGCTGCTGATGAGAACGCAAGAGTCGAGTGAGAGCAGTTCCTCTTCCAGTACCGCTCACCAAAGGGAAGCAGAAGCGATCATAATCGATGGTCGATATGACATATTTTCGGTCGCGTTCCTCGTTGACGGGAAGCACGTCCTGAGCGGGGACAAAGAAGGGAAGATCCGACGCTGGCGCATCGGGGATGGTAAGGAGGTGGGGACGCCAATGGATGCGGGGAGTAGTGTTCTCAACATTGCAGCATCACGCGATGGAAGGTGGATCGTCAGTGGGACGAACAGTGGCTTAGTGACGGTGTGGAATGCAGAGAATCACGCAAAATTGATCGAGTTCAAGGCGCACGGCGATTATGTGTGTGCAGTTGATGTCTCGCCAGACGCGACGAAACTCGTGACTGGATCGACTGACAACACTGCTTGCGTCTGGTCGCTGTCAACTGGCGAGCAACTGCTCGGCCCCTTGGAACACAACAACTCCGTGGTGGCAGCAAAGTTTTCACCCGACGGACGCCTCATCGCCACTGCCACAGAGGAACGTGACTCTGTTCGGGTCTACGACAGTCAGGATGGCAGCCTCCTCGTCGAGTTTCCGGTCCAAGTCAAGTGGGGGTTGAACCAGTCCCTCACCTGGGCCAGTGATAGCGAGCAACTCTTTGCCTTATCACACGACGGCAACATCCTCCGTGTTGACGTGTCTACCGGGACTACACTCTCTCAATGGCGAATTCACAGCAGCGACGATTCCATGTGCATCGCCCTGGCAAACAACGGCAGATTCCTTGCAGCTTCCGCGGATTCATCGGTGTCGTTTTGGGACACAACGACGCGGGAGCAAATTGGGGTCGTCGTCGAGCACACTCATGGGGTTTGGTCCATGGTTGTATCATCAAACCACGACCTTGTGGCCTGCGGAGACGAGAGAATCACCCTTCGGACACTGTGCGGCATTCTCCCATCTGACTACATTGACAATGTAAGTGTATCCACATCAAAAAAAAAAAGGCAGTCGCAAATCGCTCTATTCGCCATTGCAGGCCCGCCGCACGCAGGAGAGCACAGCGAATCTCCAGAGAACCATCCAGGAACCACGTGCTCAAGAGGAGGGCTCGAGTATGTCGCCCGCTACTCCGACGCATATTTCCTTCGCTCAAGTCTCCTAGATGACAAAATCACGGGTCTCACAAAGACCGTCCAAGAACTCCGCGACAAGCTTGCCGAATCTCAACGCGCAGCTAACCAGGAAAAGGATCGCTTCAACGAAACCATCAACTCTCTTCGCACGCGCGACGAAAGCTCAAGTGCGTCCATATTCACCGAGACCTATGTTTCGTTGATCTGCATGTCCACTAGGCAGTAGAATCGCGCATCTGGAACGGACCAACCAACAACTCCGCACCCAACTTGCCGATGCTCAACGGAAAGCCGATGGTCTCATCCGGATCAACCATGCACACGAGCAGAAGCATCAATGTGAATCCCTGTACGCCCAAGGTCGCATACAGGGTGCCGCGGAATATCTTCTTGAGTTCGCGAATACCTTAAACGACGATGTGAGAGCCAACAAGTTAATCACTGACTGGCTTGCTGGTGAGTTTCGGAGTCGTGCATTAGGATAGAGTATTTACTCAATCCCTGCCGTCAGAGTTTACGCACCGATGCATCACGGCGCTGGAGAGAGTTGGAGACGAGGCATCGACCACAGGGAAACTAGACGAAGCGATTGCAACTTACTCTATTGTGTTGTTACTCGGTCCCTCAATCCCGAACACTGTACTAGCGAAGTGGGCGAAGATGATGCTCAGTCGTGGCTCAGCTGACGAGGCACTAAGTGCCGCAACCAAGGTATACTCTCCATGATGGTTCGAAGATGGATAGTAACGCTTTTTCGGCTTAGTTCAAAGTTCCGAGATTTGTCGTCTACCGCGTCCTTTGCGACATTCTAGAACGGGATGGCCGAGTCGCTGAGGCGCTCGAGTGTTTCCGACAAATGCAGGACGAGCTAGCAGGGGATGCGGGTGCACACAATGAGCGATCAGGATGGGAACCCGGTGGGTGGTTGCAGCTACCAATAGCCATGACCCACAGCACCTTGACATTGAACATCAGACTTCAAAGCACGCTGTATGGAGGCATTGGAACAGAACGGGGATGTCGCCATGGACTCTGCGTCATACGAAGGCGCTGTTGCCCATTACTCTATGGCGCTGACCCTCAATCCTTTATCGGTAGTCCTGTTGACAAAGCGAAGCAGAGCACGAGCTGCGATTGGATCATGGCAAGATTCGTTGGAGGATGCCGACGCGGTATGTGTATCCTAACTTACACCAGACCAAATAATCAATACGATCCCAGGCGGTCAAACTTGATCCATCATCTCTACTTGGCCACGAAAGAAGGCACGCAGCACTACTTGGTGCTCGCCACTACGCCAAAGCGATCGATGCGTATAATGATATGCTCCTGATGCTTGAACGATCACCTGATCCTGTTACTCGAGGTAGATATTTTCCGACCTTACATGAAAGTGTTGTCTTAAGTGTCCCACCACTCGCAGAATTGCGTAAAGAGTATGTGAGCCCATCGCAGACTCAGGCGGCCATTCGCAACGCTGTCAAACGGACTCAGCGGGACGCCCCGCTGGTCGTCATTAACACGATGACCGGATGCCTTTATGACCAGCGCGAACGTATGGATGATTTCGAAGCTGATCCAAAATTCGTGGAGCTTGTTGCATCCACGATGACAAGACTCGACCACTCTCGCATCCGGCAAGTCGTCCAAGAATACTTCCGATATGCCACGTTCTCCCATACTTGGGAAGGAGCCGAACCACTGTTCCACGACGTCCTTCGTGAACCAGTGCATAAACTGGGAGAATCATCCACGTTTCTGAAGTTGGTGATGTTCTGCACGACAGTGCGGGAAGCTGGGTTTCACTGGGCATGGTGTGATACGTGCTGTATCAACAAAGCGGACGGTTCGGTGCTTCAAGAATCCCTAACTTCGATGTTTAAATGGTATCACGAATCTTCGCTCACAATCATACACCTGAAGGGTATACTATCGGATTCGGAGCTGGATGGGCTGGAGAGGAGTCTGTGGAACACGCGTGCATGGACATTGCAAGAGTTCTTTGCATCTCGAGTCATCCGTTTCTACACCGAAGATTGGAAGCCTTATCGTCCTGACGAGAAAGCGTACAACCACAAGGATTCTCCTGTCATCATGGCAGAGATGGCGCGCGCTACCGGCACTGATGCACATGTCCTCCTTGCTCTTCGTCCGGGATCGGACAATGTACGACAGAAACTGTGTCTTGCCGCGACACGGGTTGCCACGAGGCAAGAGGATATGGCCTATTCACTGTTTGGCATATTCGACGTCTCTAACCCAGTCACGTATGGCGAGGGGCAACAACGCGCTGTGGGTCGCCTTTTGCAAGAGGTGTTGACCCGGTCAGGAGACGTCAGCATTCTAGCCTGGACAGGAAAGGCATCGGAGTATAACAGCTGTCTCCCTGCAGAGATTTCTGTGTATCGCGAGCCAGCCTCGCCCTGTATTCCACTGCCGATTGAAGATGGCGAGATGGACCAGTTGGTGACAGGGCTACGGAAGTCCCCGAAAATCATCGAGCCGGCTATGATTCTGTACGATCGAGTCATTGTTCTCCCATCCCCGCGTCTTGTCAGCCGTCGGTTGAGCCTATCCTGCATCATGTTTCCACTGAAAGGTCCGTTGGTGGCAAGTGGCGATTCTCCCCAGCGTATTTATCACACCGTGACTCCTCCATTTGGGAACGTCGAGATCAAGACGGCGGAGGACTTGTCTAGCCTCAACAACCTGGTGCTCGTGCATCCGTGGCTCCGGTGCCTTCTTGATCCAGTCCTTCCATTTGAAGATCTTATGGACGATGACGCCGAACCGCTCACCCCAGTCGACGGGGATGGTGGGGATGGTAATTCGGATGCACTGTTCACCAATCCGCACCCTCCCTCGTCATACACCGCACCATCTCCACACCATACCCCGCAGCTCGACAAACTTACCAGAGCGTTACGGCTTTTCGTGCGTCTCAGACAGCCTTTTGGGGCGCTGCTGCTCGTTCCTCTGTCCCACGACGAATACAAACGCGTTGCCTCTGATCATCCCATCGTCGTGCAACTACTCCGTGGGATTTCACCGCGCTATCTCGCACAGAATATACGGACGCTAGATATCTTGTAGCTACTATTTCACATTGCTGTATGTAGCAGAAATATCATCCTTTCGCTGTACCCTGTGTGCTGGAGACGTTTGAGGGGTGGATCGGACCGTTGATCTTCATCTAAACGGTGTCACTTGCAGTTCGATGTGGTCCGTCGGGATATTAGTTTGGACCTCGAGGACTGTACGCTCCTTCTTTGGGACACCGCTTGGAAACTCGAAGACATATGTTAATCATCAGTAGTAGAGGATGCCGGAAAACACTAGATGGAAACTGGTGGAAGTTCCAATTGCGCACAGTACATTACAGAACCCGTTGTTGTGACCATGACCAGACGACACTCGTCATCCACTATGATTCCCCAGACGAGTGTTATCGGCGGTGATTAAAACAGGAAAATGTCGAAACGACTTGCCATGAACGTCGTCTGGAAAAAAGAATCCCCCTACCCTTAGACCGTCGGCAAACCGGTGTAATACCCACCGGGTTGCATCGAAGAGGTAGAGTAATTAGCGGTATGCTGAACGCCGTGTGATGATCCAGTCTGAATAGTGGTCGAGGGTGGAGAAGCAGGGAATGTACCGGGATCAGACGGGTCCTAGAGTATGATCAGACACCATGGTCTTCAAAGTATTCTCTCGACTCACATAGAGTCTGGGTTGCGCCATTTGGGGAGAAAAGGGGGTAATGTCAGTGTAAACACCGGAAAGAGGTGCGGATGACGTTGAGGTAGTAAAGGGTGCCGACGGCGAAATTTGAGAACGCTTCTTCTTCATGACAAAAAAGACAACAACTCCAGCAATCAATGCAAGTCCGACGATACCACCAACAACACCCCCGACGATTTCTGCAGTGCTCGAACTGCTACCCGACGATGCTGTGTCGATTGCCGTGGGTGAGGGTGAGGCAGTAAGTGATGCCGAAGCAACAGTTGACACCGGGTTAACAGAACCCGTGGACTTAGCACTGTTCGAGGCAGTCGACTCAGGATTATCTGAAAAATGCGATGAGTGCTACATGGGGCGACTACGGAAAATGGAATCCTACCACCAACAGACTGAGCTAGAGTTACGTTGAACAAATCGCTTGTCTGGAAAGAACCCTCAGCACAATGTCAGCGGATGGCCGATGCAAGTTATGCATACAGTCACGTCTTGAAACGCCCATTGTGGCACGGCTGTGCCAGTTGGAATATCCAGCGGGAAACTGTAGGAATAGTAAACTTCGTGGGAACTGTACACTGGTATGCAGTGACATACACTCCTGAATAGAGAGTCGTGCAATTGGTGTTCCATACGGACCAACTGATGGATGATGAAGACGTGCAAACGGCTATCGGGATAATTTACGTTACCTGATAATTGTACGGTTCTGGCAGAGGCCACAAGCACTCATGACATTGTACGTGACAGAACTACATTCGCATTCAAGTTGATCTCCTTCGTCGGCGTAGGGACCAGGATAATGATAGCCAGATGGAAGAGGATCAATAGTATATTCTTGTTGAACATCAGGGCTGTGAAGGAGAGCATGACATAACAGGAAATGAACGTACGGCCATCATTACAGGCGCCTTCCAGATACGCTGAAACAACACAAGGGTTCTGGCCCTTGCTGTTAGTCATCTAATCATTGAAGTATCGTGAGGATAAGCACTTCCGGTAGGGCGGAGCGGCGTACCCAACTGAACGAGGATAGACAAACTGCGGTGGAAGTTTGGGCCACAATACCTATGGGGCCGACGGAAATCAAGACAGCAGCGAGGATTGCGAGCGACAACCGGTGGAGGCCAACGGATGGCGCCATGGTAGGAAGGAAGGAAAGAGGGGACTCGTGGGCTAGTTTTGAAACCGTAGCAGCCCTTGTATACAACACGTTAGGAAGCTCCGTTCCTGGTGGCAAATAGTTTCAGCAGCCCCATCAGCGCGTGCCCCAAGATGGCTGTGCACAACGAGACGAGGGATGGGGGAGTAGAAAGACAATAAGCAGCCTGACCAGGAGAAGTGCTGTATGACGTTACCGGTTGATCTTGATCGCACGCGGACATGATGGTCTGCGTGCGCGTGCATTCGTACGACAGGGTGGGCGATGGAGCGGGGAGACCGTGTCGCGACAGAAGGGCGGCAACAGAGAGTAGGAGTGGCAGGGGTCCCATCCGGGAGACGCCGAGTACCACTGAAGCGAAGAATAATCCACGCCAGCTAGTTCTGGTATGGTACCGCACGGGAACCACTAAATTACCCGATGGGCTGCAACTGGAAATGGCTGGCTCCCTGGGAATGGGTCCCAGTGCGCCCTTCCGTTTCGTGTCAGGAAGAGATCCGATCGCTCTCAGAAAACCCCAAGCAAAGTAATCCATACGAAATTCACATTCAGTGTACTCCACGCGCTAACGATACCCTGGCCAGAGTCAATTTCGATCCAGCACGCACCATCATGGTCGGGGACCTTCTGAGCACCGACATACTCTTCGGGCAGGCTAGAGATCCCGTAGCGCTCTTCATTCTGACGTGATCATAGATCGTATGATGGATGGTGATGGTATCATCACCACCAGACGTAACACCTGAGACACGATCAGATATGTACCTACAACTTAGTCGCTACATATTTGTAAAGAGATGGCGCCTAGGTTAAAGAAAATGTTTGCAATAAATATTGTTTAACAATTTGAGAAAATATTGTTCACTATGTGTGGGAAACAAAGTCTTCCATAAAGAGGAAGGATAACTTAGTGACATTTATTGAAAATAGTATCTAAGGATTGTTATGCTTATATGTTGTACTACATATTCCAAAAAAGGTATTAACTTTGTTCCTGTCACAAAGTCTAAAATGCTATTTTAAATTTGTACATGAGCTCAGCCAATAAGAATTCATGATGACCAATATGTTTATTGTTCAGATGCAGGATATATTTTTGGACTTTGTGACAGGAACAAAGTTAATACCTTTTTTGGAATTTGTGGTAGAATATATAAGCATGACCAACCCTTAGATATTATTATGAATAAATTTCGCTAAGTTACTCTTCCTCTTTTGGAAGACTATGTTTCACACACATAGTAAAATATTTTTTCTCAAATTGTTAAACAATATTTATTGCAAACATTTTCTTTAACCTAGGCGCCATCTCTTTACAAATATGTAGCGACTAAGTTGTAAGTGCATATCCGATCGTGTCTGAGGTGTGATGTCAAGAAACTGTACAATTTCCTCGTAGCAATCTTATTTATAATCCACGCACAACACAATGTACAAACCAGGAACTGTCCTGAACTCAAACTTGAATGCGACACCGCGAGCTCGTACGTAGCCGGTGCCGGTCGGAAGAGCATCACACGCAAAGACAGATCAAAAGTCTAGAACGTTGGTGCACGTTAATAGTATGATGTATATAAAAATATATAAACGACTCGATAATTTACCATCCAAAACCTGTCACCAAAAAGAAGTGATGCTCTACACCACCGCGACATATATGCTACATGCGTTGCCAATGTGTCCATGTTAGCCGTTCTTGTGCTTTTAAGGATGTTAATGCGTTGCTGGAATCTATGCGCGTGTGCCGTAACCTTGATACCCTTTTGCGACGTTGTGTCTCCCATTCTCCTCGTTCGTAACTGGCTGCTGGTAGTACTGGTGCTGGCGCTCCTCCTCCTCGGGATACACAATAGTATTCGTTGGGGTCAGCTCGACGCCGTCCAAACGACTTGGTGCGTGGAGGTCTCCGTCAATCGGCACTACGCCGCCTTCAAGGTCTCCAGGTGTCTTGGCCCGGGCTCCAGCACCCTGCACGACCTTGCTATCCAGCGAATACTCGCGCAAGAACAACGTCAGAATCAGCGCGAAACCAGCCATCGGCGCGGACATGATCCATATCGTGCCAATCGCGTCCGACCACCCTTGCATTACAGCATCGCGAAGGACCACATCCTGGTTCGATTTTCGTAGGTTAGCACCAACTCAGCTGGAGAACGAATCATTTCCTCACAGAAATCAGATGAACCTGGCTAACGCTATCGTTGAGTTCAGCCATCGTAGTACCGAGACCAAGGAGTGCGAAATTGGGGATTTTCAACAGTTTTCCAGGGAGGATGCCTGCGATGACAGCCTCGCCGAGAGAAATTCCGACGGCGCCTCCGACGGTGCTGAAAATGTCGATGCTTTAGTGCAGTTCAACGGCTTAGCACTAAAGTTAGCTTACCGAAGGAACATAAAAGCGCTTGAGGCGGTAGCCATGTCCTTCATGGGCATCGCCGCTTGGAGAGCCACTAGCGGTACTTGTAACAGGCAACCTATTCCGAGGGACACAATAAGAGGGTAAATCTCTTGCGTGGCGCTGTAGATTGGGTGAGTATGACACAAGGGCCAGTGAGCAGGAAATACATACAGGCTTGATTTATAGTCCAACATGATCATGAGACCCAGGCCAAGCGTCAACGTGGCATATGCCACCCATATAATTAGGCGATATCTTCCTGTCTTCGACATGACCAATCCGGAAACAACAGATATGAAAGAGGTCCCGAGTGAGAAGGAGAGCATCCTATATGGACGACATGAGTCCACGGAAAGACATGGAAGAGTAACAATGCATACTTGATTCCAGCACCAGTGGCCGATGATCCGAGCACTTGGTAAAACAGAGGCAAGTAACTAGGAGTTAAATTCAATTGAAAGTCGTGGCATGTCAAATGTGAATTCTTACTATGCAACCGAGAAGAAGATGATAGCATGAAGGAAAACAGTGATAAGAATGACGCCAGTGGTGCGAGTCTTGGACATCTTGTTAGGTACATTGTGGATCAGCCAACATGGCAGCTCACCTTAAACAAGCGTGCAGGAATAATGGCGGAGCGCTTCGTATACATTTCGTTGATCCCACCGGCAATAAATAAAACAATTCCAATAGTGAGCAGAGCGATCGTGCTTGCGCTCGACCCTTGAGACACAAAATCGTTAACCCTCTTCGCATCACCAAAACGGTCAGATTTCAAGCTCACATGATGTTTGACTAAAGTCAAAGCCGAGAAGCACGCAGACGACGCCTCCGACGAAGCAAAAGAGACCGATAAAATCGAATTCGGCAAGCTCGTCCCGAATCGGACGAGGTTGATGAGGATTAAGGTTGAGGAAGATGAAGAGAATAACTGCTGCAACACCGCCGGTGGGCCTGGAGGAAATTGTCAGTGCGAAATATAGGCATCTGGACCAGCGAGTACGGCATACAAGTTGATGAAGAAACACCATCTCCACGAGACGTGTTGTGCAAATGCCTTGAATAAATGTTTCAGCAAACGACAAGATGGAGGAAAGTCGCAAAACTCACACCACCGAGAAGTGGTCCCACAACGCTGTCGAAAATGGTTGATGAGCGAACGTGCCAGGGTGAGATAATGGGAGAGAATTCTCACCTTGCGATTCCATACGTAGCACCGAAGAAACCACCGTACCGACCTCGACTGGATGATTGTCAGTAACATAGGGGAGGATATCGCCATGTCACGCACTCTTTCAACGGCACTATGTCAGAAATGGTAATGACCACCAGCTGTATGATTCCACCGCCTCCAATACCCTGGATGGCTCTGGACACGATCAACCAAATCATACTCTGCGCTGCTCCGCACATTGCAGAACCAAACTACGAACGGATTGATCTGAGCGCCCGGAAGACATATGAAGTTGGAACACGTACCAAAAAGAATATTATAGACGAGTAAAGAATTGGCTTGCGCCCTAGTACAAGTGTCAGAGGGGGTGACGGTGATCTAGCATTACTCTTACCGAACATGTTCGAAAGCTTTCCGTACAGGGGGCCAAGGGCGCCTGCAGAGAGCAGGTATGCACTAGCAAGGAGACGTTGCGTTGAACAATTATCTGCACACGAGACGAGCACGGTAAGCGTACCTGCCCACCCAGCTATAGCTACTTCCACCTCCGAGTTCTGCCACGATCGTCGGAAGTGCAGTCGCAACGATAGTCTGTCATAGCCACCATTCAGGTCCTGCTTGACAGCAAGGTGACTGCTTTTGGACTCACCTGGTCGAGTGCAGCCAAGAAGACGGTGCACATCAGGCCAAGGAACACGATAGTCAGCCGATTTTTGGGCACGACATGCTCCTCCTTGTCTTTCCATGATGCGCCCGGTTTTTCCTTTTCGATAGGAACGTCGTTCTGCATAGTCGACGCCATATATGCGCAACTCGGGTCCTGGTTACTTCTCTGTGTCAGTTCCGAGCAGGGGACGTTGGAGGATCAAGTAGAAACGGAATGCAAAAAAATAAGGTAGAAACGGAATGCGAGAAATCAGGTAGGATTTCGACATGAGAGAAGTGCGAAATATATAGCTTTGCTAAAGGTTACCTGCAGTGCACGCGGTATCCCATCAAATGGTTCTTCCCGCATTAGGCATCTCGCAGGACGATGCCGCGCCCGATGAGTCGGAGGTACACTGCGTATTACTCTTATTCAGTGACAAGTTCCTCTTTGATCCACATTGCCTTCAGTTTACAAAGCACTTAGGTCAGCTCGCTCATCATAAATGAGCCGCCTTCACAGTGGGTGGAACATAGAACCATCCGTGTTCGAGTGCGATTATGCGCGGACTCCATCTAACGGCCAGCTCCCTTGAAGCGCAACGTCCAATTCGATCTCGCACACGCCACGGTGTTGAATCACTACCGGTACTAGCTAGTGGAACAACGAGACAACCGTAGTGTGACCTACTCCCTATCACACAACTCGAAGCGTAGCCAATCTCATCGCCCCATGACACGAAAACCCTGACAAATGCAAGCGCGTCACCAACCACCGCATCCGCTCGTGATCGGACGACAGCCACACATGGTTCAAGATGACGAAAAGCTGCTTACTCAGCCTGTGCTCGGTACATATCACCCCCGTGGGCGATCAGTACGGGTCGGATCTATGTAATGAATAGGTCGACATATCGAAAGGCAACCTGGAGGATACCGTCCATTTTCTCAGTTGAATGAAGAAGCGTCAGGACAGAGACTCGTTCACCTACAAGCCCATTGGAAACTGGACTTACATAGCATACAGTTTGCAATATTTACACTGAGTTGGTGGATCATGATGTAACTCTAACTACTATACATGTTACTTGTGATTGGCACGAGAATCGACACAGGACACAGCATGAATTGCTAAAGTGCGGTGCGGTATGTCAAAGAATGCAATGTTGAATTGCTCAAGTGCAGCGCGGGAATAAATGTGCCGCCATAGGACAGCTTGCAATAGTTACACTGAGTTTCAATCATGATGTAACTCCAACTACTATACATGCCATTTGTAATTGGCACGAAAATTGACACAGGACGCGGCATGAATCGCTCAAGTGCGGCGCGGCGTGCCAAAAAAAAAGGGATGGGAATAAATGGATGTCCCGCCATAGTTCGAAATCACCTTTTTTTGAATGCCTGTCAGTTGCTTCCGATAATGCCTTTCCTCGCCACTAGCAGCCTGAGGCTGGGTATACTGTACAGGTCCGTCTCTGCCAAGTGACACAGGCTGAAGTATCTATAGATTTTACATGGCTGTGCTGTAAATGCATATAATAGGATCGCGCCGCTCGGAGGAGAACTCACGATTCCATGGCGATCTCTCGCACCGAAGGTAAGCCGCAGCCGGTCGCTCGCCATCTTATCGCCCACAAGATGCAAAATGAACGTGGTAGCCTTTGTCGGATGACATCCATCATCTACGGCCGAATTCCCACCAAGAGAAAACACCTCCCATACGACGTTTCTATCCGAACACTTCTCAAAGTTGCTGAGCCGTCATCTCGCCTCTTTGGCTCTCTTCATATCACCACATATTGGAGTGGCTGAGAGAACTTGGCCCACCCATTGATGTCCACCTGATCACAACCTACTCAACGAAGAACGAACCCGACAACACTTCCATATCTGACCACCTCCTTGCTAAATCAAGCCATCATCTCGTCCCTCCCTGTCCCAAATCACACTAGATAGAGCGTGATGGCGGCAAAGTTGCCGTCATGCGATCATATCTGTTTCGTCGAGGCAGGGAAGTCGTGGACGCGAACAACCCCATCGAACGTGACCCCCATATATCCCTATGATATTAATGCATATTCCCTTGCTTGGTCGATATCGACACTGTGCCCCTATCCGACACGGACGATATGCACCCAGTAGATGGCTAATCTATTGTGGTCAATGTTTGATGTGTGATCTCTGTCGCTGCCCCATAATTACCGTCAGACCCTCATTTTCGGCATTCTTTACGCCATCACCTACTTGTCTACTTCTTCATACACGTTTATCCTTATCGCGTTGATCATGTCGTATTCAGTGCTGATTCCTCTCCTATACTACAGCCGTACCGTTACGTTCTCGCAATAGAAAACAGGTTTACGCCGACTACAGTATCAAGCACTGCGGGCGCGGCCCCTATCGCGTAAAACGTGTGGGGGACACGTCACCCGTTATGAAAAAGATCAAGTCGACGACTTGAACTCGAGGCATACTCTATTCACACGACGGATGCCACTTATCTTATCGGTAAAACGGGCGTAAGACTTGATTTGATTTGGTTTTCGTCTGATGTCATGGCGCCACTTGGAATTATGATTATGTACGTTCAGTGGGGTCCGGCAGGAAGCAGTTGGATTCGATGGTGATGATCGTGCAATGATTGTGCGTCGATGGCACTGAGGCTCGAGATGTGACATGTCCAGTTCTCGACACAGAAGAGACTGACATTCCGAATTCACTAACCTTCGTCAGCGGTGGTGTGGATAGCATAGCCTGAGTGGGCTAACGAACCAAGACGCTATGATGCTGGGACTGCGGACCGCGAGCATCCGAAGCGCCGTCGAGGTTGATAGCACTCGAGTCCAATCACAGACATGCCGTCACTGAGCGTATGGATGCAATTGGAATTTGGCAACGTATCGAGTACGATCGAGTGTTGCTTTCGCCGCACAAGTTGTTCCAAAATCTCGTACCATACCTCGAGGCATTCATGAGGCTGTGGAATGTTTAGCAATTTTACCTGTTTGCTGTCCTTGGACGTTGTTTGTCGACGTTCGTTGATGGAGCCCCGTCTCCTGTGGCAGGTCGCCCATCACCCCTGCGTGCCAGTCGGTCGACGTGCTTGGCTGCTGACTTGTTCTTGGTGCCTTTGAGGCATTGTTTGGGTGGCACCCCTATGTGAACTGTTTGGGAGGGGTTCGGGCAAGGTTCGGGGAGGAAGCTTGCTGACTGCGGGATCGTTGGAG
>JBBPRB010000399.1:0-16826 GCA_038092815.1 Hortiboletus rubellus | reverse complement strand
CTCACTGGTGCAGATCTCACTGCGGGACTCCAGTACGGTCCAACAGCAGGATTGCTGCGACTCAATGAGTGGTTCGTTGGCTTGCAAGAGCGTGCACATGGGAGAAAGCCCCTTGAAGGATGGAGACTCACGATTGGAAATGGGTCCCAGGATGTGATCTTTAAAGTCGGTGCACTTCGTTCCAACTAAGCTGTGCTTGCTGAGTTTATCTAGGCAATCAATGCGATCATGAACCCTGGAGACCCCATATTGATCGAGGCACCCGCATACGCGTAAGATCCGGTTGGCAGTGCTGCTCCACCAAGCCACTGATCATCATCATCATCAGCGGTGTTCTGCCTATTCTCAGGTCTCTCCACTGCGAACTCGTTGGTCAGACAGATCCAATCTAGTTCTCTGCTCGGTCTCTCAAATGATTTTCAGAGGTTGCTACAGATGGAAACGGCGTCTGCTCGAGTGATCTTCGGTCTATCCTTCAATCCTGGCCGGCAGGGAAACAGAAGCCAAAGGCCTTTTATACTGTTCCAGTATGTTGCTGCTATGATCGATCACTTCTGACCTGGAAGACGAAAACGATAGTATGGCTGTAACCCCAGTGGCATGACCGCCACGATCGGGCGTCGGAGAGAAGTACTTCAATTGGCCCGAGAGTTCAACTTCCTGATTCTCGAAGGTTCGTGACCAGTGTGTTTCCCAGGCTCGTGGAACTGAAATGAGCTATTGATCCAGACGATCCATACTATTATCTGTACTTCGGCAAGGCTGCGCGGCCGCCTTCATACTTCAAATTGGAGCTTGAGACGCCTGAACTGGGTCGCGTGATCCGCTTTGACAGTTTCTCCAAGATTCTCTCGGCAGGGATGCGAATGGGCTTCGCGTCGGGCCCAAAGCCAATCATCGACGCTATGGATATGCATGTATGTGCTTGTTTACTTAGCTGCCACGCTGGGATTATGTGCACATGAAGCTCATCTAACGTCCCTGAGTTCAGAGCGGTTTCACTAACCTTCAGGGCTCCTCCCTGGTGCAGGCAATTACACTAGCACTGGTCGAGAAATGGGGATACGAAGGCTTTACCGCCCACACCGAGGCTGTGGCAGAGTTCTACAGAGAGAAGAGGAATATCTTTGAGAAAGCACTGGAAACTCATCTCGGGGACCTTGGAGAATGGAGGACGCCCGAAGCTGGAATGTTCTTCTGGTGGGTCTTTCTTCAGTTCGGACTTGAAAGTTGCATGTCATGGGCGTATCATGTGAGGCATTTCTTGGACTGGGCAGCTGCCGCATCCCTGGGCTGCATCTCGCTAATGCGCGGAAGGCATCGGTTTCCTAGGGTCATGTATTGATGGGTTGCGCATTCACGCAGGTTCAAGCTCCTCATCAATCCGAACCCTAACGAGGAAGGCGATTCGAACGAATTAATTCAGACAAAGGCATACGAAAACGGTGTGCTCGCCCTTCCTGGTACAGTTTTCTTCCCAAGCGGCCGCAAAACAGCCTATGTGAGAGCGGCATTCTCTCTTTCTACAGCAGAACAAGTCAACGAAGCACTGAGGCGACTTAGAGGGGTCTTGATAAGGGAGCGGGACGGGAAGTAATTGCTGTGATTTGATAATTACAAGGATAGAAGAAGGAACTGCCAAGCATGATTGGTTGGGAGCTTAGATGGCGTGTCCTATTCTTCGAGTTGTCGGACGCGTTACTCGCGGGTGAGCGTTTGACCTGTTGGTAGTAATCCCTCCAGTCTAGACCTCGACGAGCTAGAAATTGTTAAAGATCGGGAGTGTAGTGTTTCACCGATGCCAAGCGGTGTGCCCTTGCGCCGATCTACCTTTTTTTCTCACCACCATCAGTAGGTGGGCTAGTTGAAACCATTCGCCACTGAAACCGTCCTCGCGACGCTCGCCACCCCCCGAGTCCACTCTTAAGGTCCCAACGGACGTATCTTGAGGGGCCGGAAACCAGCTGTTCTGCCACTACAGGGCGAACCGTCTAGAACTCGAAACACGCGTTTGTTACAACTTTTCGGCTTCCGACCGCTATTGCGCGAGGAGTGTGGAGTGCGCATGTCTTATTACTCGGATGATGATTCTCTTCACCAGCCGTATCGTTCGACCGAAGGGAAAGAGAAATCGCGTACAAAACCGTATCGAACACCCATGTCGACTTCCATCTCCGTTTCATGTCGCATATCGCATCCACCCTCCGCAACGTTCCCCCAAAGGGCCTGACTAGTAAAGATAAGGATAAGCCCGCCAGTTAGAGAATATTGTATTACAAGTCCACTCGCTAGAAACGACCAAGCAATGTGCGTGTCGCCTCGAATCGCTCCGCTTCGTAGGCGGCGGCGAGACCCACTTCAAGTTGAGCTGGCGACATCGCGTACGCCATCTCCCTCAGGGTCGCTCCACTGTGACAGAACAAAAATGACAAAACTCGTGACGGTGGAAGACTGGGGGGCTTGCACGCTTCGTGTTAACGGCGGAGTGAATGGACAAGAATCGCGAAAAGTCAAGTACCTCCCGGCAGAGTATTACAAACATTTCCCCTCCGAGACTACGAATGCTCCCAAACTTGATCCAAGTGAGTTCACCACCGTCTCGAGCCCGGCAGAGTTGTGACTGAGACCACACCGCCATTCAAACGACCGACGATGACACCCTACCCTTGTTTGTGGCAACCAAGTCCCCCTTACTTCCCTTGGAAAGTACCTCAAGCACGCTCTCCCTTCTCACGGGGAAACCAAACGAAAATGTCCTCCCATTCGCTTCCACCTCGCTCACTGTCACTGCGCGGAGGGACCTTTGGGAAGAGATCACAGCCACCTCGGATTCCTCAGCTCTCAGAGGTGTTGCGATAGGCACCGACAGATGAATTGCCCAAAGCAAAGGGACGGATCGAGAGATTTCAAGAATACATGCACAAACGAAGGGTGGACTGTGACGATCGTGGTCGGATCATGTTGGGTATTACGCACCTCGAGAGATTGGACCCGTGGATTGTATTGGGGCCGCGGATATGACTTTAGGCTATCATGGCGCTCATGAAGCATGGGAATCCAATCACCATTATAAGTCCTGCACACGCGTGAGTGGGGTCTAGAACCACGTTGTCTACCGCGTGTCATTGGGACTCATGCCATGTTGAAACACAGTGGATCGATGCAGTCCGTCTCTGCAAGTTTGCGCAGCGAAATGATCGGTAAGTTTATATGTGACTCCGGTGAGGTGGCACAACTCACAAAGGCCGACAACGTCAGAGGGGAATCCCAAGGGAGTAGACCCTGCGACTCATTGAGGAAAATCGTCGAGGAATGGGTCATATCCCGAGAAGCGTGTCGTAGCATGGCGGCAACCCATTATGGATGGTGCGTTATTTCGTCTATGTTGATATGTTATGACTCTATCATAGTGTTGTTCTAGATGACCCGCATTGGGCTATTTTACAGTGACGACAAGCGCCCGCCGTCTTATTTCCAGCTTGACCTCGAGCAGCCCAAAGTTGGCAGGGTGCTTCGTTTCGATAGTCTCTCGAAAATTATATCGGTGGGAATGCGTTTAAGTTGGGTATCCGGTCGCAAGGCCCCCATCGACGTTATTCGTGTTAAGGTGCGTCCCAATGCCACCGATTCCAAGAATTGTCGGGAATGATAATTTACCCGGATGTGGGAGCGACAAATCGGTTCGTCGAACTTGCGAGCTTCAAATCAGTCATACAAGCAATGCTACTTGCCGTCGTTCAACAGTAGGAATGTGTCAGCTTCGAAACCTTTACGCGAGATGTCCAATATCTACAGGTCAAAACAAAATATTTTCAACAAGGTATTGCAAGAGCACCTGGGGGACGTGGCAGAATGGAGTAAAGGCTCCTCTTTTGGTACGTTGGTTGAGCCATCCCTTTTGGGGCTTGTGGCGGGGCGTCTAGTTGTTGGCCGTGCAAGATGCTGATACGTAGCTGAGCAGATAGGGTAAAGCTGCTTCTAACCCCGAATGGCGATGGAACGGTGATTCAGAGTAACTTATTTTGACCAAACCATACCAAAGAGGTGTTTTGGCGCTCCCGGGAACGTCCTCTCTCCCAAATGGGCAGGAGTCCACGTACGTGCGACTCACCTTCTTGTTGTTGAGTCCGAAGAGATGGCACACGAAGCACTGGGGTGATTGAGGGCTGTAACCGTGAGAGAAAAGGAAGGGCAGGGGCAAGACGATACTGAGAATGGCCATGTGAACGAAATTGTATTGTAACAAGTTGAGAAGCGCGATCTCGACCGGAGAGGGACCGCAGTACGTAGTAGGGGGGAATGATGTGCGGCGTCGCAGTGAGAAGAAAGGACTGGTTATGGTCAGATACGGCGTTATAGATAATCTAGTGCGCCGCATCAGGAGTATGTCGGAACGAGAATCTCCGCGAGCGCGACACGACATTTTGGCAGCCCTGTGAGCGGGCCTCCCTGATCAGCGCTATCAGCATCGGACGGAGTTACCAAGGGCTCCATAAAAAGGCCATCCTCGCCACAGAGTACTAGTTTCGTACGCCCCACTTGCGTAACGGTAAGATATCCAACATCACCTTCTGTCGTTACGACTTCGTTTGCATGCTGTGCCCCGACACAGCCTATATTAATATGCTTATCTCCATTGTCTGACATCGACTTGACAGGCATTGTCACTGTTCTAAATTCATTCAGCAACGGTCATACACACAGACTTTATTACCTTAACCTACCTCACAAAGACACACACCATGGCTGTGGGGGATGGCTTCCTCCTCGCGAACGCGTGTTTTTTGGTCAAATGCGACAAATGCGGCAAGGTCACCTGGAAGGTGGGTACATGTTTCCTTGGAGATGTTTTGTAATGCTTGGTGTATTTCGTGCGGCGCACCCACGCTTGCAAACTGAGTCGTCATACCTCCACCTTATCTCTAGTGGCCAGGGACGCGCCCACGGCTGATAAGAGCGCCTGGTGCTCGGTTCTATGATCTATGCTAATTTGGTTCCATTCAAACAGGGATGCGGTCAGCATGTTGATTCGGTGAGTTGTTGGATCGGCTCGTCGTCGTGTCGATTAGTAGATCTGGGGTCGTCAGTCACCTGACTTAGTACGGGAGCGGGTTGCTGTTTCTGCATTATAGTTTGATGCGGTCCCTTTTTGCAGACACCCTATCGCGGGCTCTCACACGATTCCTATTCCGAGGGCTTCGAGCATTCGCTTGGGAGTTGGACAGGCCCCCAGATCCATAAACACTCGGCGACCCGGGACACCGTTTGCTGACAGATTTAATGCATAGGTGATGAAGGATGTAAAGGAGGAGGACAAGTGTGTGTGTGTTCGTGGATAAGCGAGCGGCAGTATGACAATGAAGGGCAAGCGTAGGCGAAGGGTGCCTTTGACGGTGGTCTTATAATTGATAAACTGCCATAACGAGAGATCGAACGAGCGAGATATCGTTGGATTAGGGAGTGTCCGGAGTCCTATCCCTGACCATGGCTCCTCCAGAGCTCTCCACTCGACGTTGCTTTCTATCTACCACCACCACCACCAGCTTTCAACCATACTTCCCTCCTTATTATCAGACTGCTTTTGCCTCAGACCTCTTCATGTCGTTCACATAGCAATGGCCACCAACGCAGATCCACTCGACACTGCCCTCGCTGGCGAACCGGCTCAACCATTCGATCCTCCAGGCTCCGTCCGGATGACCCAAGAATTGCGCTTTCTATACAGCGATGACAGGCGCCCGAGAGTCAACCAGTATCTGCGCAGCCACCGCGTCGGCAAGGGCCAACACGGTGAAGTATGGGTGTGCTGGGACCTCTTAAACAATCGGCGCGAGGTGGTTAGTCCTTCCTATCTATCGCTCGGCGTTCACGCCCCGACGCTGCTTCCAAACACCTATCAGGCAATAAAGGCCGTGAAACGTAATAACCCACGCGCCGAGAAGATGAATCTCCTTCGTCGGAGGAATCTCCCGACCTCCCCCCATACCCCTCTGACTGACAAGCTGGGCAGTCTCGAGCAAAAGATACGCAAAGAAATTGCTATCATGAAAAAATGTCGCCACGGCCACATCGTCCGTCTCCTCGAGGTCATCGATGATAAGCTCAACGATAGAATCTACATGGGTAAGCCTCCCCCTCGGTCCTTGCCGCAGACTTTCCTTCCTATCTACCCCCTGACTCCACGCCATGGCCGAGTACCTCAGTCGAGGAATCACGACCCCGTGGCTGCAGCTCGGGACACGGTATGATAGGATGGCCTGTCCTCCAGATTTCATGCGCTCACAAACTATTGTCTTCAGTCATGGAATACCTCGGTGGTGGAGAAATAAGGTGGCGCGACGAACATCAGCAACCAATTTTACAGGTTGATCAATGCCGACGAATCTGTCGTGACGTTATCCTTGGTCTAGAATATTGTACGTGGCTTCTTCATTCTGCACCCATCAATTTCTGACTACTTTCTGCCGTACCCGATGCTCAGTACATTATCAGGGGATTATCCACCGTGACATAAAACCGGCGAACCTCCTGTGGACCGCGGACCGTCAAATGGTCAAAATCACTGATTTCGGGGTTTCCCATTTCTCCTATGCACAGCGTTTGGCCGCTGCCGGACGTGGTCAAGTTGCGCTCGATGATCCGAACGACCCAATCCTTCTAGACGATTCGGATCTGTCAAAACGTGCTGGTACTCCTCCTTTTCTTGCCCCTGAGGTGATCGCAGAGTACACAAGTACCGACCCATCACCGATAGTCTCGGCATCTGCTACCAGCACCACCTTGCATTCCAATAAATCCACTACACATGTCAATTCGTCGTCCACTATCAAGGGTTCGCCTATCATCCCCCACCGCCAACCCATCACGAAGGCCATCGACGTCTGGGCTCTTGGCGTAACTTTGTACTGCCTCTTGTTCGGACACATCCCATTTCGAGCCCCCGACTCCAGTGAATACGTGTTATACAACGTCATCTGCAACAATGACTGGGAACCAGATGAATATATGGGAAGCGATCGTGAGCTGACGGGAGGTAGACGCCCAAACAAGACACACCCAGGTTTTATCGTTATGAATCTTCTTGACAAGTTCCTTCAGAAGGATGTGAAGAAGCGTATCACACTTGATAACGCCAAAGTGAATGGTTCTTTGTTCCTCCAACCCAACCATTATACTAAATCTTACCCTAGCGTTATTCTTGGTTTCTCAGCGACATTCTCAACCCAGATGAGTGGCTCAGCCAGACCTCACCAAACAAGAATGACATGGTCATGGTCACGGAGAACGATACTCGAACAGCGATGACGACGGCGAGGTTCACCTGGGGCTGGCATAAGCGACTCACCAACCGTATCTCTTCCCTATTCCGTACCGTTCGTACGCCTCGGTCTTCCCGCCGGAACGTTCGAAATGACGACGACGACGACAATACCACTGGTGTTCATTCCCTTCCTGCAGTGGGACGTCACAAAAGCGCTGCTGCGTGTTCTCCGACCCCCGAAACTAGTGAGATGGCGAAGCGAAGAGCTGCTCGTTCGGTTCTTCTACGGAACGACTCGACTCCGAACATGAATCGAAGAAGGGAAAAGTCCATCGAAAGATGGGCACGATCGGCCGCAAATGCTTCTTCTCAAGACTCAGACTCGAATTCAATACGGCTCGCAGCCGGTCGGCGCGGTGCTGAATCCCTTATTTCGTCTGGGTGTATTGTGGATTCTTCGCGCTCTACGGGGTCACAGACTCGGCCTTCGAGCCGTGGAATGGATGGTTCAAGCACTCCGTTACCAGAGGATGGACACACGCGCCATCGCCTTTCCTTCTCTTCGATGTGGCGCCACCACTCGTCTCGCAGAACTGCTTCCCAGGCCTCTTCGCCTCTGGATTCGTCGTCGGGTGTATCAACTTACCAGAAGAATACTCTGAAACCTGGACCATCCATAGATATCATGGCGAGGAGGAGTGATGAAGTGTTGCGACACCATGGAAAGGAATTCTCGCGGAATGTACATCACAATAATGGGGCCCTTACTGCTGCACGACGTGCATCAAGCTGGGGCGATCCGGTCAACTATGTGGAAGACGTGACAAGCCTCAATTCTGGCGAACAAGACGGCATAGACGATGATGCCATGTTCTTGGGAGCTGGTGGTGTGGAGCCCACCACCCTCGTGTCAAACCTCCCTCTTGGTCTCGACCAGGCGACGGAGGCTATCAACCACTCTGCTATTTTGCGACACCCACAGCCGGAACGATCACAACTTGGGCCATCTGTCCGTCTTTGTTGCGATGTAACTGCTTACGATTCCGCACCTAATCGTCATCACCACTCGACGACGACGAGCCCAAGTCCCCTCCATCACATCGCGTTTGAATCGGACCTTAACCATACCAGCGAAGATGAATACGATCCTGATTCGGATTCCAGTTTCTTCCGTGACACACGTGGCAGAGAACATGAACGCGAAGCGTTTCGCGCCAACGTCAGCCAGATGTACGAGGAAGACGACGAGGAGAGCGGTGAAGAAATGGGCCCGATAGAGTTCAGGCGACGTCGACCATCGATCTCAGTTATTGCCGCATCTCCGCCGGCACCGAGGCCATTGTTAGTTATCTCTGACGATGGACGACACAGATGAGGGCTTGTCGAGTTCCGCTGTAACGGACTTTGAGCGCCGTCTGTGCCCTCAGATTACAGTTTTCTGATACTCAATTGCGCATAGACGATTTCACCCATTCCCATTCCCCCCTTTCAGCGTTTGGCCCACGTCATACCGATATTTAAAATAGATGAACGCCAATACATGTTTTATTCACCATCGTGTCCCACCTCCACCCATTTCCCCCATTCCCCTCACTCGCTTTACATCTCTGCTTTTCTGTGCTAGCCGTCCCTGCCTTGTCTTCACGGCCACCGTTCTACCATCACCTATTCGCTGTACTTTGATACAATCATGGTCGTGTCATGCATACTTTCCTTTTCGCCCCGCTGGTTCACCCTTTATATTGATTTCCCTCACACATGATGACCCCAGCTCTTGGGGCCGGATAATATGATTGGCATAGAATTAGGTCATTCTCCGTAGATAGGTCCCCCCCCTTCGTCAGTTCACTGATCGTTGGGCCTCTTAGATATTCGATTGTGCTCTAGTTGTACGATTATAGATATCTGGTGTTGTTTTCACAAGTAGGTTCGACCGATGCTGACTGGGACATCGTCGCATCGATAAGGGGGTGCTTCACGTCGACATGACATGTGAGAATCCCAGGTAGTGATGCTGTAAGGTTATTTGCACCTCCCAATGAGATTGTTATGATTCACCACACGTGTTCTCGCATGACCGTGGAACTCCGGTGAAATAAGCGCTCATTTGTGCAGTGGAGAAATAAGGGCAAGTTGGATGTCGTCAGATCAGTGACAAGCCAGTATCGGGCAGTGTGTACGTCTTGCGTGCCACTGGCAGTGGCGACATTATGCGTTCAGTCGAGCCATTCAACTTGTCAACAAGCCCAGCAAAACCCCGACGGCAGCCGATACTGAAGCGCTGACAGTTGAGCCACCCTGAACAGTCCGCACGCCCCAGGCTTGACACGTTGGGGTAACCGTCTCAGATCGGTGACTGTCGCCTGGGGACATCTCCATTTAAATCGTGCTGGATCACGAAGAACGGGAAGCGAACTTGAAGGGGACCAGCGGAATGATTCATGATTTATGCGTGCACGAACGGCACCTGCCAGCGTTGAGTAGTACCCAATCGCACTAGAAACCTGATACATTCAAGTTGTCAGCGTCGACTCTGTACTACGAGCCCAGCCTTCCAGAACAGAGGAAAGTTTGACACATACTGCCAATATGTATGTATATTGCAATGAGTTACGCGAAAACGTTACGTTGATTCGTACCTTTGCATCCAATAAAGATCTTTCGTCAGGATGTCGGGGTAGCCAGGAACGAGGACTTTGAATATGTCGATAATTGGCACCAATTACTCGAAAAACTCCGATTTTCGAGAATTTCATGTTGCGAGGTACGAAATTGCAGCCCGATCCTTCTCGCCCACCGTACTACCCGAAAGGGCTCGGGGGAGCCCTTTCTCCGCTGGCTTGTGGGAGCACTAGCCACTGGCCACGTCGATAGCCTGGGGCCTCCATGCAATATCCCCACCCCCCTTCTCGGGCTCCCATACCTACGCGACCAGCCTCTCGTTGGGTCGTACGCGCACACCTTGTGCTCCCTCTGTTCGCCTACTCCCTTTGTCTGCTATGGGTGGTAGTCCCCTAAATCGCCCTGGAACTTGGGCAGCGGTCGGGGTAGTGGTTTATCCCCGTCCTGACGAGAGCTTTCGCAGGCTCGGAACCGCGCTCCTTACCCGGTATCCATGCACGTACTCTCGGTGACGGACGTAGCAAACGGGCCCGACAGCCCAGGCGGCTTGCCTCATAGAATGGTTTGGTCACCAGACTACCTGCGTCCGACTTCGACGAACTCCACACACTCCGGCGGACTTCGGCGGAAAATCCAATTCCCAGTAGTCCTCCCAAAGTCCTCCAGTAGAGCCGAGACTCGTGCCAGGTGAAGGCATTCTGAAACTCCTGTTCGCCATATATAATGGCATCCCCGCCCTCTTCAGCTCTGCCATCCAATCCCCCCATCAACGTCCACGCATTGTAGATCGGGCGAGCATAATGCCCAAACCCACCTTTCCCCCTGATGTATTCCCTATCGTGACCCCCCTGCTCGCAGACAAGTGGGAGGAGGCCCTTCGTGCCTGTGGGCCCTCTGTCTGGTCTCGTTTCTCTGATATTCCTCGTGGTCTTCGTAATGGTTTCCGCCTTGGCGTTCACTCCCGCATTTCATCCACTTTCATGCCCCCAAACCATAAATCGGCGTTTGATAATGCTGAGTTTGTCTCTGAGCAGATTGAGAAGGAGATCGCTGCGGGTCGCTATTCATCTCCTTTTGATCCTTCCACCCTCGAATCTTTGTTTGGTCCCTTCCGCACATCCCCGCTCGGGGTGGTCTTTCATCCTGTCTCTGATAAACCCCGCCTAGTTCAAGATCACTCTTTCCCTCACAACGACCCTTCTGTTTCTTCCATCAACTCAGAAATCGATCCCTCCTCTTTTCCTTGTGACTGGGACCTCTTCTCTGACTGTCTCCTTCTTGTGGCTCGTGCCCCTCCTGGAGCTGAGGCTGCCGTTTTCGACGTTGATGCTGCACATCGCCGCATGCCTGTTTCCCCCAAGGATCGTCTGCACGTCTGTATTCACTGGCATGGCAAGGTCTATGTGGACCACTGCTGCTCTTTCGGCTGCAGCAGTTCCTCCGGGATCTTTGGCCATTGTGCGGATGGCATGGCGTGCATCTACCGATCCAATGGGATTCAGGACTTGGTTAAATGGGCCGACGATTTCGTTTTCTTCCGCTACCCAATTCGTTCCAACAATCGCAATCGCCATGTTTTTCCCTACGACGCTACTCTCATCTGGGACATCGCAGAGGATCTCGGCTGGCCTTGGGCCGAAAACAAATTCATCGATTTCTCATCATCTTTTCCATACCTCGGTTTCTTCTGGAACCTCGTCAGCAAGACTGTTTCTCTTCCGGAGGACAAGAAATCAAAATACCTTGCACTTCTCGCTCCGTGGACCCCTAGGGCTTCAGTGTCTCGCCATGACTGTCAAGTTCTTATTGGCACACTTAACCATGCTGCAATCGTGCTTGACGGCGCACCATCTCGGCTTCCTGCATTGTACGATTTCTCTGCGTCCTTCCATGATTCTCCCCCTTTTGTTCGTCGTCGGATCCCTAAAACTGTTCTTGCTGACATTGCCTGGTGGCATGAGCAGCTGTCTTCACCCCTGTCCAGCCGCAAAATTTTCATACCCCCACCCCCTCTTCCCTCTCCCATCTTTGTCGACGCATCGTTATGGGGCATTGGTTTTGTCCATGGGGACCGGGGCCTTGCCTGGCGTTTGTCACCTGGGTGGAAAAGTGATGGTCGGGATATCGGCTGGGCAGAAATGGTTGCAATTGAACTTGCACTGCTTGCCGTCGTGGCAGCCGGTTTCCGCAGAGTCCATTTCATCGTTCATTCTGACAATCAAGGGGTAATTGGTGCGCTTGCCTCTGGTCGCTCGAGAAACCCCCAGCAGAACTTTGTCCTTCGTCGCATTGTTTCTGGCTTTCTCGAGCATCGTATCTGGTTTTCTGTTTCCTACATTCCCTCAGCAGAAAATCCTGCAGACCCCCCTTCCCATGGCATTTTCCCTCCCTTTCTCCGGAATTTCGCATTCACCCCATCCCTTCCTAACCCTCTTCGTCCCTTTATTTTTTCTGTTCCAATTCCCTCTCACACCCATCGCTGTTAGCCACTTTCGATTTATTCCGACCTTGTCCGCTCTTCCTCGATTACACCATCGCACATGGTCGTCTCGGCCCTGCCTGTACATCATTTTGGCAATTTAATCCAGCCCTGTGTTCCTCCTCTCGTGCGCGCACCATGGCTATTCGCCCTCTTCCGTCTGCAGATCCCTTCCCCCACCTCGAAGAAGCTGCTGAACGTCTCTTGACTTTGGCCTTGGCTCCAGCCACGCTGAGCCTTTATTAGCGAGGAGTGCGTCGTTTCCAGGCTTGGGCTGCATCCGAGCAGGTCCCCCCTCTATCGTGTCTTCCAAGCAAACAAATCCCTCCTGTGTGCCTTTGTTGCTTCCTGTGCGGGTTCGCACTCGAGTGGTGCCACTCGCTCTGACACCAGTATTGGTGTCCGGGCTTGGCACATCATCAACGGGGCGCCCCTTGGTGCGCATGCCTTTGCCTGTGACTCGACTACTGTGACCGATGCTTTCGACAGCACGCGATATCCCTCGATACACTCGTAGCACCCTATATCGTTGACAGTCGGACAGTGAGATGGGTACCACTGTCGGATCCGGGATCGCTGTACTGCTTGGCTCGTCATCCTCCCGCTCGTCATCCGAGTCCTTCCGTTCGTCGTCGTGCCTAGCAGGCCTGTCGCCCACTCTCGCCCCCCCCCCCCCTTTTTTTGAACAAAAACCTGTCTTGCCCTGGCAGTGACCTGGAGGAACGTAGGGAAATAGCCTCATTCCTGTCAAGTGCGTGCTTTGTATGCCGGTGCGAAGACACCAAGGGTGCGTTACTGCGTTATGGCGTACTAGCATTCGATTTCTACGGGAGACTCCTCGTGTCAAACATTCTGTCCGATCAAATGAGAGATGTCTAGCCTGGCTACTTCGACTCATATACTTGTTCTCGCTATCTGTCGCGCCATGCGTTCATTGCCATTGGGACACAGTACACAGCAGAAAGAGGAATGGAGACGGAGTGATGATTAGATAGGATAAGAAACGCAAAAGAAATAGAAAAAAGAGTGAGAAACATGGAAAGAGATATGCACATGCAAAACGTGAAGCTTGAAGTCCTGGATATGAAACACTTACATGCCACAGCACGAAAGAGTGGGAATCGAATAGCATAGGGGTTAAACAAGAAAGACCCGAGCAAGAAACGAACGAACGAACGAATACGTAGAGGTCGGCGAGGGAACAGATAAATAGCATGATGAAGCACAACCACATGTCAAAAAAAGGAGCGAATAAGGGGGGTCATCGCTGAAACGATGACGACGTCAAAGGTCGGTTGCCAAACCAACTATCGTTGGCGATCAGTTCATGAAGTGCTCGGCGTATTACGTCGGCCATCCACCTGCAATCCGTGCGGCCCCGTACCCCACTCTACCCACGATATTCCAGAGCGCTGACGTGGCATCGTATCCAAAGCCCTCCCCGGGGGCCTGCATCGTGTTGAAACTCGACCACGCGGCACGATCGTAGTACGTCGCACCACCCACCGGCGTATACTGCGCAGCGATATACGGTCCCATGACGAGGTACATGCACGCCGACGCGCCCATGCAGAACAACAGTTGTTTGGCGATATTAAGACCAAACGAACCTCTGCCACTCCCGCTTCCAGACCCGTCTTTGTCACCTCCGTAGACGTAGGTGTTATAGACGTTGTAGAATCTGTTGTTCTTTTGCGAGTTCGGTCTCGGCCCTGTCTTTGTGGATGCTTCGACGATCTGGTCGATCACTGCGCACTCGACGCCGAGTTCAGCTTTGAGAGAACGCCATTCCTCGGCAGCGTCCTCGGAGATACCGGAGGGGAGCCCACTAATTGGAAGTTGGAGACCATGATGCCACTTTTGAAGTGTCTCGAGAGGTTCGGAGGAAGCAATTTGCGTATAGGACGGGGGTAAGTCGTTGTGAGCGAGAACGCCCTTAGGAGTAGGAGGGAGAACAGTGGACGAGGATGAGGCAAGCGATGCGTCCTCGATCGGTGAAGGTGAACGAGATGGTTCCGGTTCGACATCTACTTCAGGCCCTCGCTCTGGCTCAGGAGTGTCTGTTTGAACTTCAATGCTCGTGGTAATTCGAGGAACCGGGAGGGGTTCAGGTTCGGTTTGTATAGCAAATGAAGTCAACAGAGTCTCCTCTGTTTGCATGGCAAAGGTGGCAGTGGGGACCTGGGGTTCGGGCTCGGTTTGCATCGCATAGGCAGTAGTGTGTTCGGACGGATAGTACTGCGTCGAAACATCCATGTACTCCTTTGTCTCTTCGAATGTGAGGGCCTCAGCTTTCAATCGACTCCCCACTTTCTGCGATAGATATTAGCCACGAGAAAGTGAAGAAAAAAACTCAACGTACTCGCTTCTTCCTGGTGATGATGGTCTGAATTACGTCCTCTTCCTCCTCCGTGTCCTGCTGGTCCTCACCGTCAAGATCCAGGCCTTCTTCCTCTTCCTCTCCATCCATTCCCCACTGGGGACCTATCTTCCCCATCAACTCCGCACCCAAACTCTTACTGACGCTCCCCCTGGCGCTGCCACTACCACTCCCCGTACCCTGTCCAGCACCCATCACACTCAAATTCCTCATCTCGTCCATCTCATATCTCATCCTATCGATCGTCTCCTTGAGCATCAGATTCTCCTGCTTTTGCTCGTCAAGCTGTGCGTGAGCTTGTTGAGCATGCGAAAGCTCAGACTCGAGCTGGGCGAGGCGCTCCTCGTATGTATCGTGCTCGCGTAGGTACTTTTGAGTTTCGAGGGCTTGCAATGCAGAGGCGTCTTGGAGATCCTTGAGCTCTTGGTCACGCCGTCGAAGGGTATTGCGGTAACGCTCAGACTCGGCTGATCGAGACATGAATTAGAAGATCGCGTTCGGGAAACTGAGCACGGACCGCATTGCTCCTGGTATTGCTTCTGCAAGGACTGATATGAGATACGTGCGTTCTCGAGACTCTTTTGCAACTTTGCAATCTCGCTTTCAAGGGCAGTCATTTGAGTCGAGTTGACGCGCTAAGAAGACTGCAGTGAGTATCGTGACGAAAAGTGGGCTCCATGGCCGAGTTTGCAATATAGAGGTCAGAAGATGAGACACACCTCTTTGGCCCTCAGCTCCTTCTCCTCCCTCTTTGTCGCGGTTAATTCAGTCTTTAATTCCTCCAATCTCGCCTGCATCTCTTCCAAATCATTGTCATGTTCTGTAAGTTTGTTCTGAAGAGCGCGGTCTGCTTCGATCAATTTCCTGCTCAACTCGGCGTTTGCTTTCTGTAACGCGTCCAGTCTGTCGAGAGGCTCCAGCGACACCGTCGAAGAAGTGGCAGAGCGATCGAGCACGAGCCCTAGTGACGACTCGTCTTCGCTGTCTGAGTCGTTCCCAGAGTCAGACGCAGATCGACGCGGCATGGGCAACGAGGAGATACTGTCAATGAACGCGTCCGCACCACCCCTAGGATAGTCGAATGACTGTTCGAATGAAGCATCAGGAGAAGTACCTGGCGACATGGGCGCGTCGCGTCTCCGGTCTGGTGTGCCGTAGTGGAAACCAATGGAGTCGAGAGAGTGTGAAGCTGAACGTGAATGCGGACGAGCAAAAGGTGGTGATGTGAATGAGACGGAGGAATTGGGAGATGTGGCAGCGCTGGAAGGTGTTGTGGGGTTTGATGGGGCGCGGGCACGTGTGCGACCTGGAGTTCGCCCCCATGCGGAAGGACTGGTCACCGATGACTGTGGGTAGAAAGAGGTCAGCAGTGTCCCGAAGGAGGCGCTAGAGCACGAGGTCGCAAGATAAGGTGGATGCACACGCACCTCGTTATCACTTGAGCCACGTGACGATGATCCGTCGACACTCCTCCGCCTACTGGCTGGTGCTGGCCGTTTCGTCCAACTCGACGGTGCAGTAGAGCTCAGCGGTGTCGTCCTCTGTCGCTTCGATGAATCAAACGCGGACGGAGGTCCGCTCTGCAGTGGTGTCTTGGGAGGCACGCTCGGTGGACGATCGGGTGTTCTTTTCGAGGTCCCAGCCGAGCTCCGGCTAGATGATCGCGACGACTTCTTGCCCCGCGCAAACGGATGCCTGCCACGTTCATTCGGAAACGTCATGTCGTCGCTCTCGCCCTCGTCACTCCCTTCCTGTGGTGAGTCATCTGGGCTCTCCCTAGTATACTGTGGCGACGGCGGCTGTTCCGACGCCTGGCTCTTGCCTGGAGACTCGCGGGGGCTGTTCTTCGTGCGCTCTGCAATGAATTGGAGAAGGACTTGAGGTGTGACTTCAATGCCCGGGTTACTCGCGAGGAGCGCGCGGAGCATCTCCATCTCGGAGTCGGTGAGGAGGTCGACATCGGTGTAGAGATCTGAGAACTCGCGAATGACATCTGGGAGAGCGTCTGCTGGTATGGTGGATGCTTGTGCTTGATTGAGACGCGACAGCGGGTGCGAAGAAAATATTTGGATGAGGTCTTGTTC
>JBBPRB010000398.1:0-16882 GCA_038092815.1 Hortiboletus rubellus | reverse complement strand
AAGTGAGTCAAATGAGGACCAAGCAAAGCACTGCCCCTAGACTGGCAAAATGATCATGTGACCTGCACAGCATGAGTCATTGCCAAGCCAAAGGCTATTTTTAGCAATTGCTAGTCATTTTCTAACAAGTTGAGTCAAAGTGAGTCAGTATGAGTTAGTATGAGTCATATCTTGGCACAGCCACCTCCGAACCGAAGGTAGCACAGCCACATGTAAATTACTATATAAGGAGAGCGATTCAGCCCCATTTGGCAGGTTCCCTCTTTTAGGAAAAAGATTCCTACTTGAGAAAATTTCAACCAATGAGTACTTACAAGTGCACCCCTCTACAAACAAATAGAGAGGCTGTGTAGAGTAATTCCCACATTATAAATAGAGCTACTTAGACCCAAGTTAGGAGTATACTGCATCCCTTAGAATAGGGACAGTTAGGACACCTTTAGGGAGAAAACCCCAGAGTGGGCAATTAAAGGAAATAGATCCCCAGCTAGTAGGGAGACCTAATAGTTCATTAGTACCTTGGGAAAGGGTCAAGCAGAGCATTTGAAGCTGATTGCCAACTCCTTAGTGCATAATAGAATCAATTTAGGAAAGACTGTTTTGTGTGACTAAGAGACGTGTGTGAATCAGTAGGGAGAGTGAAGCGTATTTACGCTATCTATCCAATTGAGCATTCCTAATTGATAGGAGCCAATTGAAAGCCCATTGAGAGCGCATCTTAGAGAAGTAACCCTAGTTGCTACAGAGTACCCTCCTAGCAACCTGAGAGTTGTCTAAATCATTCCCCAACTAACAATAGTATATTTTGTACACCACCCCAACAGAAACCCAGATCCTCAACGTGTTACTGAACCCCAATCACCCTCAACCTTATTGACAATTGACGAATGAACCATGTACCTGATAGTCAACCCCTTTCTACAAGATTGATACTTGTTTCTAGTACCAACTTGATCAGGGAAGAGTACTCTCTTCACCTCACTTCAAGTTTACTATCTGTGGAGATAAGATTGGTTGTTTGATAAGTGTTTCTTAGCATTTTTACTGATCTTATCTAGAAAGAAGACACTGGGACTTTCTACTTTTGTTTTTCATTTTGTTGCCGGCTGTTCCATTTGTCAACAGAACAAAACCCTTACTCACCCAACCACCCCACCCCTCATCCCCATTCCTTCCTCTCCCCACCTGCCCTTCCAGCAACTCTCTGTCGACCTCATCATGGATCTTTTACTCTCCCATGGCCATGATTCTTCGATGGTCGTGGTTGACCACAGCCTTACGAAGGGGGTAATTCTTGCCCCTTGTTCCAAGGCTATCGATGCTAAGGGTATAGCTCAACTCTTTTTTGATTTTGTGTTCAAACGATTTGGTTTCTACAACTCTGTTATCTCTGATAGAGGCCTTCAATTTGCTTCTGCCTTTGCCAAAGAACTTGCTCGTCTTCTCAAATACGATGTTCGCCTCTCCACCATATACCATCCACAAACTGATGGATAAACTAAATGAGCCAATCAAGAAATCGAAACTTATCTTCATATCTTTTGATCCAACAACCCACATGACTGGTCACGCTTCCTCACTTTTGCCGAATTTATCCACAACTCCATATCACATAGCTCCACCAAGACCTGCTTTCTCCCTCCTTTATGGCTATGAACCCTGTGCTTATCTATCTCTAGGAAAAATGTTTATTTTTACTTTGGAAAACTGCTTGTCCTCCCTAGAGAATGCCCAAAAAGAAGCCCTCATTGCACATGAATCCACTCATTGGATCATGACTCTTTGCTCCACACAGAAGTTCTCCCCTTGGAAGGTTGGTGACAAAGTTTGGCTCAAAGCCACTAACCTCTGTCTTGGTTATCTGTCCTGAAAACTTTCCCCCAAATGCCATGGACCCTTTGAGATTTCTCAGGTCCTATCTCCTCTCACCTACCGACTCCGTCTTCCATCCACATGGAAAATCCATGATATACATATTCCATGTATCCCTCTTATCTCCCTTTAGACAAACTGAAGCACATGGTCCTTCCTGTCCCCAACCTCCACCGGACCTAATTGACTCCGATGAAGAATATGAAAGTGAATTATATTGTTTCTCACAAAGGAACATGAGGTCACTGCTTGTACCTGACCGCATGGAAGGGTTATTCTTCAGCCAAAAACACCTGGAAATCCGAAACTAATCTCCATCATGCCCTTGACATTCTTTCTACTTATAAACGGACACACAATCATTCATAAGTCTTTATTCTCTTCCTTTCCTTTTTTTGGGAAGTGGTGTCTCTCCATGAAGTATCCCCCCAGTATATGTTTTGTTTTGAATTCATCTTCCTTGATGACCAATATGTCTTTTCTTTCATCCTCTGTTACCTCTTCTTCACTCTCGCCTTCTTCAGTATCTACCTCCCTGTTGCATTTCAGGCAAGTCTCATCTACCTTATTACCCATCTCCGCCGTTCATATGCTCTACGCCACCATCCTTGCAAGTCCTGTCCTTCTCCACGCCGTCAAGGCCCTCCCTTTATATGAAGAAGATATGGTTACTCAAGAGTTGGTTTGTCTCTTCCATGAGATCTTCATTACTCAACGGTATCACTTCCAAGCGGCCCCGAGTGATCTTCCTGTGGAGTTCAGCCTTCCTCTTCACCTTCAGTTGAACGCATTTTCCTGGCAAGTTTTAATCATCTTTATGGTTTTCATCAATATGTTGAACATCTTTCTCCCTCTGTCATATATCCCACCTTCTGTCACATCTACCTCTCCTTACCCATGCAGGACTGAGACCGTTACTTGGAGCGAGTCCAATTACCTACCATCACTGATTCTCCCCGTCCTACTCCTATACCTGCTCCCTCCCCTTCCCCTGCTCTCGCCACTCGGATCTCATTCCCCACTCCATCCTCCACCTCATCCTCTCCTACTATGGTTGAGGAAATCCCCAAAGATTGTATGACACAACACCGAGCTGTGGTTGAAGCAGTATATTGATATCTCCCTGATGACAGTCATATCTTATCCTCCTCCGCTCATGTCATGCCAATTCACCCTCATAACCCCGCTTCTGTCCTCTCTGAGTGCTTTCAATGTCATCGTCTCAGTTACTATCAAGAAGATTGTCCAGATTACACCTGTCCATACTATCACCAGTCCACCCCTGGTCATCCTCAAAACTCTTGCATTTGTACCCAATGCAACTTTTGTCATCACTGCGTACATGGACGTTGCTTTTGCCCAGAATGAATATGCGGCCATTGTAATCAACATGGGCATGTGGCAGATGACTGCCCATTTGAGGTGTTATCTTACGAGCAATCCACATTCTCTTTGACTCTTCCTCCCACCCTTGCGACACATCTTCCTGAAGGTATTTTTATTGAACCTGGAGTTTGATTGTACAAAGGGGGTAATGTTACAGTTTTTCTCCTTTCTCATCACCTTTATCTCTTCTGCTTCCCACGATGAGTATATCTTTTCTTTGGTATATTCCGAACAGTATGGGATTGTGGTTTACTTCTTATTTCTCCGATTACTTCTACGTTTGTTCTTCTTTGATTCCTTCTTTCACTTTCTTCCTTGTTCTTCAGACAGCAATCTCCTCAGCTGATTCTTTTGTATCGGTCTTGTAGTTCCTATCTTTTCCCTATTTGCTATGGATGACGCGTCGCCTTACATCATCATTTTATCGCCTTCCTCCATGTTCCATGATGACGTGTCCTTTAGTATATATAGCTGACCTCATGTACTAGTAGTTCTTTACACTCGTTCTACACAATAACAGCATACTCTTGTGTCCACACATCCGATTAACTGTGAACCTGGTCCTTAGCAACCTTCATCCTCGATCACAGATCTTTGTAACCTTTGTATCCTTTGACTTCATATCTTGCTCAGACGCAGAGTCTCTTCGTGACTACCTCCTGAGAAGTACGAACTCTTCGAGTATTCCTTTGTGTATGCTTTGCATAACAACGAGACCACCGTGACAACACCACACACACCCCAAAGCATGCCGCTCGAGGGGGAGCATGCAGGTCAGATGAGCGGCAGCAGGGAGCTGACTGCGCATGAAACGGACTGGCCGACAAACACCAGTACGAGGACATGAAGCACATCGCACATCCACCCCAACTGAGATGCCGAGTTGACGAATGGATCCAGACTGCCAGACAACACTGGGGATGTGATGGGCAATGATGTGCATCATCCAGATGCACCCACAAAGCTGCCTGACCAGCCAGTGGGCATGATAGGTTGAGGAGGCAAGGTCCAGGTCCAGATGAGGGTGTTGGGAATGTCGAGAAGCGCCAAGGAGGGTGTGGGCAGCGACAACAATGATGAACATCAAGCTGGGAAGCCTGATGAACCACCTGGCAGGCTGCAAGTTGAACTGCAAGACTGCTGTAAGGAACTGAAGTTCCTTGTGGTCATATCCTATCATTCCACCGACTTCCACATCGCTCCTAATCATATTCCAATGAATCCTAGCCCAACCCGATTCAATCCTAGTCCAACCCAATCCAATCCTAGTCCAACCTGATCCAATCCTAGTCCAACCTGATCCAATCCGATGCAACCCGACATTATCTGTCCATTTCCAAATCTCCGCATGTGCAAGATCTATCTGGATCCTTGTTTTTCATTTGGATTGATTTCATTTGGTTTCATTGAGCTTTTGTATCACTTTGACATAGGCCTAGACCCTTTCATTGTATTCCGCATGGTTTTTGTTTACCTGTGAAGGGACGATGTTCTTTTTCTTTTGCTTTGATGTACTTGGTTACCGATTGATATTTCCCTTATTAGGAAGAGTCTTGGGTGTTTCCTTGACTATAAAACCCCTGTAGTGCAATGGATAATACATCTTTTGCCTGTATGCACTGATCATCCATTTTCTTGCTGCGAAGCTGTGTCTTTGCAAACCTCATCACTTTTCTGCTCATATCCAGTCCTTGTCCTTGACTGGATCTCTCTTATCTTATCACCATCTCATCAAATCTGCTCCGGGTTTTTGGATTCCATCATCAAACATAGATTCCTACTTCCCTTTATCTCTACTTCGCTTTCTGGATCATTTTCTCATCATTCTTCCAGATCGGATTCGTCTAGATTAGCCCCTATCTTTCCGGATTCCTTTTCAGATTGTGTAGTCAGGTCCTTTGCCCCCACCAACTTCTTTAGGGTCCCTGGAATGAACCTATTTGTACCCTTCTTTCTTATTTTCTAGTATCCCTCTTGCTATTGCAGTACAGACGGGACTAGTGTTTTATACCGCGGCGGCATCCAGGTCAAGCCAGGGAGCAAGACCAGCGAAGTCGATCCAAGTGAATGCACCACACATTAAAGCATGGATGCAGTGGATGACAGGGAGACTGCAGAGGAAACGCCACAGGTAGCACAGATCAATAAAGAGAATGCAAGGATGCATCATATCGCATCAATTGCAGGGGAGAAAGAATGTGCAGGTGTGCACGTATGATCAACAACAGCTGATAAAGAAAATGATCAGCATATTGAAATGGCAGTCAACAACGTACCTAAAGCACCTTCAGATCCACCTCCACCACTACGTCCCAGCCCAGCCAACCCATTCGTGTGAGAGAACAGACCCCCAAGCGTCGAGCTTGAGGAGGAGTGGTGAGTATCGACAAGCGCTGATGTTGAGTGTACTGCAGCTGAGATGGACATGTCAGGAGATGTCGAGGACACCAGGAATGTGCCAAAGAAGGCTAGAGATGCGTCAGAACGTGAGTGCACACACTCGAAGTGCACAAAGGGAGGAAACTCACCTAAGAGACCTTCAATTGAACTAGACAAGCTGAGCAGCGACACAAGTGTGATGGACAATGTCCAGAGTCACCAGAAACGTCCCAGAGCTGATAGGAACATGTGCGGTGGTGAGATGTGTTGGATTCTTTATTCCATATTTGGTATTACCTGCTTACTTAAGCAGTACCTACATCGGACCATCTTTACCTTAGTTTTACTTCAGTGACATACTGAGTATTCTACAGGTATACTTACTTACCATCCTAATATTATAGTGACATACCAAGTATTCTACAGCTTACAAGACAATCCTGCCAAGTCAAGGTACTGGGCCAGGAGGCCATTTGGGCAAGTTGGAGGCGAAGGGAGGTGTCGAGGTTGATTTGGGCAGCCAAGAGGTTATTGAAGGTGCTGAATATGATGGAGTATGCACCGTGAGCAACGGAAACACGCACATCATCGAAATGAGTGCGCTGTGTCAAGAAACCAGGCCAGGAGGGTCAGAGAGTGAGCAGGTGGCATTGAGTGACAAAGAAGTCAATTGGGGCTGCCCAAAGGTTATTGATGGCAGTGGATATGATGGAAATAGTGGCCAGACAGATGGCCCAACGAGCAGAGCACACCATGACTCAAAACGAGTCAAAACAGACTTGCTAGCTGATATCAAGGCAAGTCAGCATCGACGTTACAAACATGATATGACAGATGCACCTAGGCCATCCACACCACCTCCTGCTTATTCCAGGTCGCCCACTGACTCTCTGGATCCACCGCACTGCTGAGGACAACTCAAGTTACAACCTAGATGAGTTAGTTGGACCTGAGCAAGGAAACTGCTCACCACCTCATTCAGGAATATTGAGGCTGTATTGGGCAGATCGGACACATCAGAAAGGTTGTATATTAGCTCAATATATTGTAGGAGCAGCTGCACATCATGATACGTGAAGACAGTGGCACCGGAGTTGATCAAGGCGAGTGCACACACTTTGACAGTGCCACTCTGCAGCCAAGCCGCAACTTACCATATATGGACACCGCTTGAATGCACTGCAGCCACCACCTACAGACATCAATATGGACTACATTTATTGAATCTTTCTGTATATTTTTTTTAATCTTACCTTCTATTCTGTTTGGACAAACACTTACAGCTAATAGTTAGCCCCTTGTGTTTGAGGGGGAGTGTTGGATTCTTTATTCCATATTTGGTATTCCTTGCTTACTTAAGCAGTACCTTACATCAGACCATTTATCTTTAGTTTTACTTAGTGACTTACTGTTACGGTTTTTCTCCTTTTTCATCACCTTTATCTTTTCTGTTTCCCACAACGAGTACATCTTTTCTTAGGTTTATTTTGGACAGTATGGGATTATGGTTTACTCCTTGTTTCTCCAATCACTTCTACATATGTTCTTCTTTCTTGATCTTTCCCTTGTGTTCTTTCACCTTTTTTGGACTAGTCTCTTCTCAGCCGATTCTCTTACATTGGTCTCGTAGTTTCTTATTCTTCATTAGTCCTAGGTGATGCATCTCCCCTTACCTAAGCATTCCTCAACCTTCGATGAAGTTCTCTGATGATGCGTCCCCTAGTACTTACACTAGACCATCTGTACCTGTAGTTCCTTACACTCATTCTATGCAATCCAAGCATACTTTGATGTCCTCTTGTCCGATTGACAGAGACCCTCGTCCTCAGTAACATTTGTCCTTGACCATCGTTCTCTGAAACCCCAGTTTCCCTAGTCTTCGTATCTTGCTTTGATACAGAGTCTCTTCGTGAGCACCTCCTGAGGAGTACAAATCCTTCGACCATTCCTTGGTGTACGCTTATACTGAGTATCCTACAGGTACCTACTATCCTAATATTACAGTGACTTACTGAGTATTCTACAGTGGTAAGACCAGAGGCTGTGGAGATGAGCTCAGAGGTGCTGGCATGTCCTGTTCAGGTGAACAGAACGAGATACTGCTTGAGACCCAGTCAATCAATGGATTGTAGCAGGTGAGCCAGTTATGTCCTAAAACAAGGGAACAAGAACCATCCAGCGGAGTGACATATAATGTTGTCGGAGTGATATCACCAGTTCTGAAATGGACAAAGGTTAATAGCTTGAGTTATGGTGGAATTCATAGTACTGTCAAAGAGTTGGAGTTGGAATGGGGGAACAGAGTAGGTGGAAAGATTGTTTTTATTAACAAAAGATGTATTGATAAAGCAATTGGAGGATCCGGAGTTTACAAACACAGGAAATGGAGGGCATGGGTGATTTGGGATCAGAAAGAGTGAACACATTGAGATGGATGTTCTTGAGTGCACGGATGGGTTCAATGCAACCTTCAGACCGTGTGGAGTCACAGAGGTTGCACTCTATTTTTTTATCTCTGCAGTGGAGACCTCCAGTTTGATTTCCGAAGTAGTTGTCGCAGTGTGGGCCTTGGACACCTTAGAGGTAGATTTGGGGCATTCCTTGGTCATATGCCCTGCAGAACTGCAGAATATACACAACTTGAGGTCGAAGCGCCACTTGTATTCTTCAGTGGTGAGCTTGCTGTCTTTTCTCAATTTTGACAACAAGTCTGGCTTCAAAGCAGCGGACATGGAGGCTCCTTTGCCCTTATACTCCTTGGTGTCTTTGGAGTTTCTGGAGGGTCAAGCAGAGGAGGGCACAGGAGCAGATGACTTGTTGGAGGGCTTGGATGTGGAGGGCTGGTTGGACGTTTTTGCTTGGCAATTTATTTCAGACTTGCACTCCCAGTAGCATGCATCAATTGATTGTGCAAGGTGGTGGAGTTCAGAGAGCATTGGGAGTTTCCCAATGTGGGAGATTTCATCCTTAATATGGTCCAGCAGGCCATTGTAGAAGTGGTGCTGGAGGGCACCTTCTCTATAACCTCGGACTTGCAAAGCTATCCTATTAAACTTAACCACATATTTGTTGATGTGCTGGCCATCTTTCATAGAAAGGTGGTCGAGTTGGTGCTCTGCATCTCTGATGGGGTTATGTGGACCAAAGTTCACTTGGAGTTCAAGGATGAACTTTTTGTAGTTGTCCATCCAGAGAGGACATTGGTTGGGATCTTTCATCTGGAGAAGGTCCAGTTCAAACCACTCCAGCACCATATCTTTCAGGTAGGACTGTATGAATATTACTTTGGCGCGGTCCATGCTAAAGGCTTTGGGGTGGTCCTGGAAGTTTAATTTGCACTGTACCATGTGTTACATGAAGCGTACACAAAAAGATACTTGAAGGATTTGTACTTCTCAGAAGGTACTCATGAAGAGACTCTGTGTCTGAGCAAGATACGAAGATCTAGGATACGAAGATTTTGGGGGTCAGTGGTCAAGGACAAAGGTTACTGAGGACAAGGATCTCTATCAATTGGATAAGAGGACACAAGAGTACACTAGATTGTGTAGAACGAGTGTAAGAAAGTACAAGTACATGTAGACAGCTATATATACTATGGGATGCATCATCAAAGAACATAGAAGAAGATAATGAAATGATAATGTAAAACAATGCATCATCCACAGCAACAGAGGGAGAGATAGGAACTACAAGACCAATATAGGAGAATCGGCCAAGGAGGTTACTGTTCAAAGAACGAGAAAAAAACTAATAGAAAGAATCAAAGGAGGACAAACATACATAGAATTGGTTATAGAAACAAGGAGTAAACCACAATCCCATACCATCTGAAAGTAACCTAGGACAAGATGTATTCATCGTGGAAAGCAGAAAAAAAGAAGGTGACAGAAAAGGAGAAAAACTGTAACATTACCCCCTTCGTACAATCGAACTCCAGGTTCAATAAAAATACCTTTAGGAAGATTCATCGTGGGGGTGAGAGGAAGGGCCAAAGAGAATGGTGGATTGTTTATAGGATAATGCCTCAAATGGATGGTCGTCTGCCATGTGCCCATGTTGATTACAATGGCCATATATTTGTTCTGGGTAAAAGCAACGTCCATGTTCCCAGTGATGACAAAAGTTACATTGGGTGCGAAGACAAGAGGACTGAGGGTGACCAGGGGCGGACAGGTGACAGTATGGACAGGTGTAATTCAGACAATCTTCTCGATAGTGACCAAGACAATGACACTGAAAGCACTTGGAGAGGGCAAAGGCAGGGTTACAAGGGCGAATGGGCATGACTCAAGTAGAGGAGGACAAAATACGACTACTGTCAGGGAGGTATTGGTGTACTACTTCTACCACGGTTCGGTGTTGTGTCATAAGATCCTCAGGGACTTCCTTAACCATGGTGGGAGAAGAAGAGACGGAAGAAGGAGTGGGAGAGGAAATCTGGGTGATGAGAGCAAGGGAACAAGAAGGAACAGGTACAGGGGTAGAAGGAGGAGAATCAGTGACCGCAGGTAGTTGGGCTCGTTCCAGGTAACGGTCTCGATGCTGCATAGGTAATGAGAGGTAAATGTGATGGAAGGTGGGATAGATGACAAAGGGGGAAAGACGTTCAACATATTGATGAAAACCGTAAAGATGAAGGATGGTTAAAACTCACCGGGGGAGTGTGTCCAAGTGAAGGCAAAGAGGGAGGCTGAATTCCGCAGGGAGATCGTTTGGAGCCACTTGGAAGTGATACTGTTGTGTAACAGAAACTTCATGGAAGAGATGAACCAATTCCTGAGTAACCATATCTTCCTCATATAAAGGGAGGGCCTCGATGGCACAAAGGAGGACAGGGCTTGTGAGGATGGCGGCGTAAAGCATATAGGTGGCGGAGATGGGTAATAAGGTAGGTGAGACTTGCCTGGAATGCAGTGGGAAGGTAGATACCAAAGAAGACGAGAGTGAAGAAGAAGCAACAGAGAATGAAAGAAAAGACATATTGGTCGTCAAGGAAGATGAATTTGAAACAAAACATATGCTGGGGGGGTACTTCACAGAGAGATGCCACTTCCCAGAAGAAAGAAAGGAAGAGAATGAAGATCTAAAAAAGATTGTGAGTCCATTTATAAGTCGAAAGAATGTCAGGGGCATGACGGAGATTAGTTTCGGATTCTCAGGTGTTTTCGGCCGAAGAGTATCCTTTCCATGCGGTCAGGTACAAGCAGCGACCTTGTGTACCTTTGTGGGAAACAATATGACTAACTTCATATTCTTCTTTGGAGTCAATGAGATCAGGTGGTGGGCATGGAAAGGAAGGACCATGTGCTTCTGTCTGCCAGAAAGGAGATAAGAGGGATGCATGGAATACGTTGTGGACTTTCCATGTGGACAGGAGGCGAAGTCGGTAAGTAAGGGGAGATAGGACCTGAGAGATTTCAAAAGGTCCATGACATTTGGGGGAAATTTTTCAGGATGGATAACCAAGACGAAGATTAGTGGCTTCAAGCCAAACTTTGTCACCAACCTTCCAAGGGGAAAACTTCCATGTGGAGCGAAGAGTCATGATCTGACAAGCAGATTCATGTGCAGTGAGGGCTTCCTTTCAGGCATTCTCTAGAGAAGACAGACGATTGTCCAAAGCAGGAATAAATGTCTTTCCTAGAGAAGGATAAGCATGAGGTTTATAGCCATAAAGGAGGGAGAAAGGAGAGGTCTTGATGCAGTTATGTGGAATGGAGTTATGGATGAATTCGGCAGAAGTGAGGAAATGTGACCAGTCATATGGGTTGTTGGAACAAAAGATACAAAGATAAGTTTCAATCTCTTGATTGGCTCGTTCAGTTTGTCCGTTGGTTTGTGGATAATATGTGGTGGAGAGGTGAACATTGTATTTAAGGAGACAAGTGAGTTCTCTGGCAAAGGCAGAAGCCAATTGAGGGCCTCTATCAGAGATAATAGAGTCATAGAGACCAAATAATTTGAACACAAAGTCGAAAAAGAGTTGAGCTATATCCTTAGTATTGACAGTCTTGAAATAAGGGGCAAGAATTACCCCCTTCGTAAGACTGTGGTTGACCACGACCATCAAAGAATCATAACCCTGGGAAAGAGGAAGATCTCTGATGAGGTCAACAGAGAGTTGACGGAAGGGCGGGTGAGAAGAGGAAGGAATAGGGACGAGGGGTGGCGTGATTGGGTGTATAAGGGTTTTGTTCTGTTGACAAATGGAACAGCCAGTGACGAAATGGAAAATAAACATAGAAAGTTCTGGCCACCAGAAGTCATGTTCCAAGATGGCCTTTGTACGAAAACGGCCCAAGTGGCCAGTCAGAGGGGAAGAGTGAATGAAATGAAGAAAAGAAGAATGAGAGGTGGGGGGAACATACAGATGGCCCTTAAAGAAGAGATGGCCATTATTGAAGGTCCAGTCAGAAAGAGAGGAGTGAGGAAATAAGGGAGAACCGTCAGCAAGGTTGGCAAGTGTGTGAAGAACAAGAAAATCAGAGAAAGAAGAATTTCATATAAATATCTAAGATATTAATAACTGCCAGATCAGGGAGAATAGGAGTATTAGCATTATCTAAAGTGGTGTCAAGATGATCGCAGCGGGAGAGAGCATCAGCAGGAGCCATTTGGATGCTAGGGAGAACCTTCCAAATGATGTCAAAGTCTTGAAGGAAGAGGGACCATCTTGCTTGACGATGAGAGAGTTTATGAGGATCCTTCAAGTAAGAGAGGTTTTTGTGGTTGGTGATAATGGTGACAGGGTGAGAGGTACCCTGAACATACTAATGTCATTTGATGAGAGCAAGAATAACAGCAAGGAGTTCTCTGTCATAGATATCATAATTGTGCTCAGCAAGGGCAAAGGTGCGAGAAAAGTAAGCACAGGGATGGAGATCACCATTGGTGTCAGCTTGGAGAAGGACGACTCCAGTGGCCAAAAGAGAGGCGTCAGTCATAACAGAGAAAGATCAAGTGACATTGGGGATGACAAGGACAGGAGTGGAGGCAAAAGCCAATTTTAAGGATTTGAAAGTTTTTTGTTGGAGGGGAGTCCAATTCCAGGAAATATCTTTGCAAGTGAGGAGAGTCAATGGGGCAACAGTGTGGGAGAAGTTTGAGATGAACTTCTGATAGAAATTAGCAAAATCAAGGAAGGAACAAACTCCTTTGATAGAGGTGGAAGGTTTTCAATCACGAATAGCAGACGTTTTGACAGGGTCCATCTGGATTAGTCCTTGACCAATGATCATGCCAAGGAATTCGATATGAGGAGCATCAAAGATATATTTCACTAATTTCAAGGATAGTCCGTGTTCACGAAGACGAAGTAGGACTTGATGGGTGCGTTCATGGTGGAGGGCTAGGTCGCCATTGGTGTGGATACCGAGATCATCCATATAGATCTTGAGCCAACGTTCAGTGATCATATCAGCAAAGATATGGTTCATGAAAGCTTGGAATGTGGGGGGTGTGTTGCAAAAATCAAAGAACATAACAGTTGGTTCAAAGAGTCCAAAGGGTGTGATGAAAGCTGCCTTTTATTGGTCAGATTTCTTGATTTGGATGTTGTTATATCCCCATCTGATGTCGAATTTGGTGAACCAGGTGGAGTCTTTCATGTCATCAATAAGTTCAGAGATAAGAGGGAGAGGGTATGCATTGCAAATGGTGTGGGAGTTAAGATAACGATAATCCTGGCAAGGACGAAGAGAACCATCCTTCTTAAGGACAAAAAAGAATGGGGCAGCTTGAGAGGATTTCAAGGGAAGAATACGACTGGTTTTGAGATGTTCATCAATGAATAATTGACAAGCTTCTTGTTCTTTGGAATTTAAAGGGTATACCTTGGCAATTTTTGGAACAAATGAAGGTTTCAGGTCAATGGTATGATCAAAAGAGCAATGGGGAGGAAGTTGATCACAAGTCTTCTCAGAGAAGACGTCTTTGAAGTCGTGGCACCAGGAGGAAAGAGAGATTTCAGCTGGTTTGTTTTCTTGGGCCAGTTGGGTGGACAATGTCACCTTGTTGATGGTTTCACCCTTCTGGGGGAGGTACTCACTGGGAGACACATTGACTCCATTTAAATATCTCTCTGTAAAAAGGGTGGAGATTTCATGGTCAACATCCAGGTCAAGGAGTCAAAGAAGATAATTTCGGGGGAGTTCTTCAGTGGAGGGAGAGGAAGGGATACTGTTTGGGAGGGAAATAGTATGAGTGGACCAGTCGATTTGAGGATTATGAGAACGTAGCCAAGGCATGCTGAGTATAATTTGTTTTTGACCGAGGGAGAGGACCATTAACTTGACAGGCTCAGGTCGTTTCCCAATGTGGATCAAAGGCTAAGCTTGTCAAAGGATAGTGCCTTTCTTGTTTTGAGTACCGTCTACATTATAAGCTTCTAGAGGTTCAGGGAGGCATTGCATGGGGAAATTCATATGGGAGAGGAGTCTGAGGTCGATGAAATTTCTGGTAGCTTCAGAATTAATGAGAGCAGTGGTAACGATGATTTGCTTTCCGATTTGCAGCTTCACAGGAAATTGAAGAGTACATTCATTTCGAGGAGCTACAATTACATGACAAATAAGATGGGAAGGAGATGTCGAAGCAGCTTCCTGGTTTAAAAATCCTGTTTTACGTTAATAACAGAGACTTCCTCCTTATTGGCTTCAGATTCGTTGTAACACATTTGAAGGACTTGAAGGATTTCACCCTCATCCTTTCCCTTAGTCTTCAGGGAGTTAATGAAGACAGAGAGGGCAGATGGGGTTTTGATAGGAGGAGAGGACGAAGAGGAAGGTGTGCTCTCAGTGGTATGGATGATCTGAGGGTGAGGGGGTCATGGGGTAAAGTTCCGAGGCTTGTTGCATTGGGAGGCATTATGTTCAGTGTTGCAACATTGGAAGCATCGTCCCTCTTGAATGCATTTTGCTCATTCCTGGAGAGTGAGTTTAGACAGTGAGACGGCATCAATATCCATGGTGTTGGGATCTCAGGTAGAAGGTGATGGTCACATGGGAGTAAAGGTCCTGCCTCCTTTCAGGGCAAGAATTCGCATTTGCTGCGCATGAAACATCTTCACTTTCTCGATCCATTCTTTAACTGTAGTGGGAATGGTTGCCATAGAGAGGATCATGGTAGTGAGTTGTTGATCCAGTCCAAGGGAGAACTGGTCAATGAGGGTGATGTCGTCGGTGATTCCAGCATGGGAGGAGAGGTTCTGGAAATCAGTGATATATTTTTGGAAGCCATCATTGATGATTCCATCGGGGTGACAAAAGGATTTCTGGGAGAGTTTAGAAAGTTCATGGCGGGCGGTAGCTTTGGTATCAAAGGGGAAGAAAGTGGATTCAAAGTTCTCAGTGAAGTTATCAAAGGTTAAATCTGCTGGGTTGGCAGAGGTGTCAGACATTTTGTCATACCATATTTCAGAGAAAAAAACTCCATGTCCTTGACTCATCTTGTTTAAAGTGGTCATAATTCTTTGGGAGTCAAGGGTGTAAAGATCTTTGTTGATAGTGAAGTACGCATGCATGGCTTTGATTCATTGTGTGGTGTCAGCAGATTTACCAGAAAAGTCAGCAGGGAGGGCCGCTTTTAGTTCAGTAACGCGAGACATGGGGGTGGCAGAGGGATCTGGTGTTAATGAGTTGGCTGGGGTACGAGGGTTTCTGTGTTGTTGAAGGGTACTAGGTCCTGGGATTACTGTGGGTTGTGGGTCAATGTCAATGTCTGAAGTGTGGTCATCAGATAGCCCGTAGCGCCAGCAAAGGGCTCGATCAGAGTGGTGAGAAATTTTGCTAGTGGGGGTTTTCTGCTCCTAGAGCGAAGGGATGAAAGGTTACACTCATTCTTTTGTTACGTGAAGTGTACACAAAAAGATACTTGAAGGATTTGTACTTCTCAGGAGGTACTCACGAAGAGACTCTGCATCTGAGCAAGATACAAAGATCTAGGATACAAAGATTTTGGTGGTCAGTGGTCAAGGACGAAGGTTACTGAGGATGAGGGTCTCTGTCAATCGGACAAGAGGACACAAGAGTACACTAGATTGCGTATGTAAGAAACTACAAGTACATGTGAACAGTGTTAGAACCATAACTCCGGTATCAACTCCAAAATGCCAGAGGTGATTAGGGAATGAGACTCGGCTTCACTGTATGTGGTGTGCCCTTACAACAGTTCAGTTCCAGATTTACAGAGATTGGAGGTAGGACTTAAGATGTGGAGACGTCAAGTTAAGCAGAGGTGTCAGAGGAGAGTCGTTGAGACTCAAGCAGAAGTCAGGAGAGTTATTCTAGATAATATTTGAACTAAGGAATACAGGAGTGAAATTGGAGGCTTATATACAGAGTTTGAGAATGCTTAATAAACGGAGTCGTAAGGGATTGGTAAGAGAACGGGAGTCAGTAGTAAGTATCCCAGAGCTGTGCTCTAAGCGAGACACAGGTATGAAGGTAAGTCACAAATGGAGCTAGTATTAAATAAGAGAACAAGAGACAGACAAAAAGAGAATACTAAGTATAAGTCTGGAGTCCGGAGATAAGTCCTGCGCAAGAACACAGTGGAGTTCTTGATGATATGTAGGCCCAGAGGGCCAGAGTTGAACTTGGATGAAATACAGGATATGACAGTATCCCCCTTCTAGACCTAAACTCCTGAAGGCCTTTAGTGGGGGACAATGCAGAGGTAGGAAATCGGAGTCTGAAAGTTTGTTGATCACCTTTTGGTACTGTATAAAGTCCGTGATTGCACTGGCCTAACCCTATCACCCACCACCATCATGTCCAGTCTCCACGATATTATACAATGGTCCAACAAGCGCCTGTGGGACTGTGTGGACGACAATGATGAGGTCTGCAAGGCCAAGTTCGTTGAGCAGCGGCGATGAGTCAAGGCAGAGAAGGAGGTGCGCAAGGTGCAGGAGGTGCAGAAGGCAGAGGCAGCACACAAGGCGAAGGAAGAGCGCAAGGTGTAGGAGGCATGAAAGGCCATGGAGGAGACTCGCCAGAAGGAGGCCGAGGAAGCGGCCAAAAGGGGAGTAAGTGTTTGTTGCTTGCCGGTGACCTGCAGTTATTGAGATATTCATTAATCTCTCTAGTTATACCCTTACACTTGCAAATATGTACATATTTCTTTGATTCCTCTTTATTTATCTGATTACTTAGCTAAGTGCCAGTGAGACGAAGTGATCATGTGACCCCTAGCTACCATGTGACCTTGTCCCCATTAGTCTGTATAGCCCTGCACAGCATAG
>JBBPRB010000397.1:0-16884 GCA_038092815.1 Hortiboletus rubellus | reverse complement strand
TACCCATGTTACATATGATATAATGATTGTCAAATGCAGGGTCAAATAAGTGTCCCAATGACATGTCATTTTGAAATGACTGCCATTCCATCAGATTGTATCCAAATCGCTTCACCTTGGGATCCATGGCAAGCCAGTTTTAGGTGCTTTATTTGATATACTCACATGTTAGGGCCCAGGTTAGGAGGTGTTGGGGAATATTGACTTTAGTGGAAAACATGCAAACATTGGAACACTTATTTGAGCCACTGTAAGGTAACTATGGAAGACATGACCAAAAAGCTGTGAAGAAAATAATCCTCACTGTCACAGGTAACAATGTCATGTAGAAAGAAAGAGGAAACCATGCGCAAAGGTACGAATTGCTCTGTAGTTGCATACAGTGACCCTTCAATGGAATGAAGTAAAAACAATCTAGAATGGTCCAGATGGAAGTGCTGCCAGTGATCAGATGTATGAATAGGGAAACGGAATGAAGTGGGAATGACGTACGAAAGTGAATAGAAATAGTTACGTCATGTTAGTCATTGACCGACCATGCTCAGGTTGGGACAGATGATTGGGAACAATGGATGGAAAGGTGGGAATATACTTATGAAGGTCAGGTCCACTCAGATGGACACAGGGTAGGATGGGAATATTGCTAAACAGGTTGGATGATCTAGAGGGTATTGGAAAAGGGGAAAAACTTAGTATACAGATGTAGAGAGCCTCCAGCTCCTACATCCCCAGGGTACTTTTATTCTGACTGTCTCTAGTCAGTCACATGACCTTGTTGACTGCTGAGTTCAAAAACTGTAAACAATATCACCCAAGCCCAACTCCAACCACAAGGACGATAATGTGATGCCCTGCAAGAAGGCGAAGCTCTCAGATCCAGCTCAGCATGCTGCTGTTAAAACGATGAAGCTGGCCCTGCTGATCATGTAGACCAAGATGCATGGAATGCTCAGGTTCCTATCCAAACTGCAAGTCCATGCAAAGGTAGCAAAGACCTACATTGGTTTGCAGCAACTGGAGATAGAGGAAATGGAGGTGCTCTTGAAGGAGCTTTAATGGTGCTGTCGTCCTCTTGTACATAGTGTAACCCATAGCATACTTGTATTCTGTTTGAGTTCCAATCACATCTGTATCCATGTCCACATCTATGTCTGTGTCCATGTCTGCATCTGTGTCTGTGTCTGTGTCCATGTCTGTGTCCAAGTGTGACCCCTAAGTAAAAGTGAAAAAAAGGTAATATAAGAAGGTGATAGTGATGGAAAAGAAATTGAAATAAGGCTAGAAATGACACCAGGTTGCAAGATGGCACTTGGCTTGTCTTCCTCAATCATCTATCATATCTATTCTTGCACGAATACCCAAAGTCTATACTGGATCATACTGGAATATTAGAAGGAAGTTAGTAACAATATGTGTATATCTTATTGTACATTTAAATATGAATGTCTATGTGGTAAGTTTGTTGAGATACTGATGAAGAAATGGAAATGGAAATGTTTTTGTCTTTTGTCTTTTTATCTTTTTGTCTGTTTTTCTTTTTACTTTGATGGAAAAAATGGAGATGAACTACTTCTATTCATCTATGCATGGGATAATTGAAGAGTGAGGTGTCACCAGACAAATACCAGAGTAAAACAGAGTGCTCTTGCTGAAGCCCAGGATGGAATGGATATAATTGGATAAGGTGAAATGGAATTGTCCAGGATGTTGTCACGCTAGTCGTCTCGGACTGCATCACCTTCATCTTCCTCGCACTCAACATTTTTCTCAGCATCATGGTTGTCTAGCTCCTTGTCATCCAATCCAGTTGGTTCTGTGATCAGGATGGCGATCTTTATCCTTGGAAAGTAAGGCAGCAATCGAAAGGCTACATACTTTAGTCTTGAGATTGACCTGTCTAACTCTGCCAGCAGGTATGAACCTCCAATAGTTATTCAAAGAACCACTATCAGGCGCATGTACCTCAACTTCATTTTCCAGTTCAACTCTTTCTCAATCTGAGTATTCTGGACCACAACAAGACTCCCCAGCTGGAAGTCATGGTCTCAGATCTGGTTCTTAAACTGTGCCTCAAAGTGTTTGATGGACACAAACTGTGATAGGAGTACTCTTTCCTGGATAGTGCCTATATCTTCTACCCATTTTTGAAGTTGGCAGGCATGCCAAGATATTAGGTCGGATCTGGATGTACAATCAGTTTCTGGAGTGGAAACGAGAAAGGTTGCCTCTGCTAGATCAAATGGAAATAGAGGCTTGACATCATGCATCATAAAGTACGGCAAAAGTCTGGTAGACTTTAGGATAGTTACCCGTTTAGTCTAGAAAACAGAGTGAGCTGTGGATGACCAGTAAGCCTCTCCCCCCTGGATACTTTTGACGATGGCCTCCCGGACATTGAAGTGATGCTGTTCAATCATGCTGTTCACATGAAAGTTGTAGGGAGAGATCCAGATGTGACAGATGCCATACTGGTTGGCGAGTATGTTAAGAGCTTGTATATATGCAGGTCCATTGTCAGTAACAAACTTGGTGACAACTCCCCATCAGCAGAGAATGTCCTCGAAAATGAAAGATGTGAGTGTGGATATATTCTTGGATTGCAACATCCACCACTCCGGATAAGCTGTAAGGGTGCACCGGGCCTGAACAATGAAGTGGTAACCACCAGACTGTGGCATTACCATTGTATCAATATGTGCCTTGTGAAACAAACCTGCTACAACCGGCATGGTAGGTGGAATGTACAGCTTCTTTGTCTGCCAGATTAGACACTCATGGCAAGTCTTGGTGGATCACTTGACATTGTCAACCAACATGGGCCACCAAAAATGTAGCAGTAGGCGAGTGTGAACAGAGAACACATCCTTGTGACTGAGGTTATTGTGGACCTCTTGGATGAGTTCATATTGATGTCCGACCGGGGCAACAAGCTAATGATGTCCATGTGGTTCCTGATGGTACAAGGACCTATTAAGTAGGAACAAGTGGGTAGTGGCATTGACAAAGGAGATGAACTCCATATCTGTAAGGTCAGAGGGGCGAACACAAGAATTGAAAAACTCATGAATCTGGTTGATCCAGGCATCTTTAGCAAGTGCCTTTGGCAAACATAGTAGCTCTGGGTCGCTGTCATCAGGTTCAGGTGTGGAGAAAAAAATGGAAACATAGCAAGGTGGTGGGGCATGGTTGGAGTACCTAGAGATGCTAGTGGATCTGCCAGGCAGAGACAGGTGGTCATTAAGCAGGGAAACAGAAAAAGAGTAAGCACCATTAAGCCAATCCTCGCAATCATCTGTCTCAGGAAGGTCATTCTTGGATGGTGGTCGATGAGAGAGTCCATCTGCTCCAGTGTGATGAGTAGCAGGGATGTGAATGAGATGGAAATTGAATAACAGAATATTCACGATCCAGCAATTAATGGTCGCATTTGGCTGGAGGTTGGAATTATTGATCATCCCTTTTACATACTTGGTGTTCATTTTCACTGTTAAATTAGCAACCCCAAAGAGAAAAATTTGAACAGCCCGGAGAGCCCAGAACAACCCATAGAGCTTGAGCTTGGCTTGGAAATACCAGCTCTCAACATTGGTTAGGATTAATGAGCTGAAGTGATTTGGATATCATTTCCCATCATTTCTTTTTTGTAACAAAATATATCCGACTGCGATCAGGGAGGTATCGACAGTCAGAATCACTTCCCATTCAGATTCATAGTCCAAACATTGTAATGCAGGGAAGAGGCAGATCGCATCCTTTAGACACTGCATTGCAACTCTGTGTGGCTCCTTCCATGCAAACAGAACCCCTTTCCAGGTCAAATTGACCAACGGCTGAGCAATGGACACAAAGTCCTTGATAAAAATCCGAAGAACTCCACATACGCCTAGGAATCTATGTACTTGAATGATATTCTGGCATTCTGGCCAGTTGCAGATTTTCTCCACCTTCTTGTTGTGAGGGATGCAACCATTAAAGGTACACTTGTGGCCGACGATAGTAGCATCTGGTGCAGTGAGAATGAACTCCTTGGCAGACATGGTGACATTGACAAGTTTCAATTGCTGAAGTATCCAATGAACGTTCTGTAGATGCTTCCATATGAAGCAGCAGATCCCCAGGTTTTCCAGGATGATCTCATAAATACCATCTGGCTCCTGATAGTAACTCACAACCTCTTTGACGGGGAGGTTGTTAATGAATGGGTAGGTAAATTGAGAAATTTCATCTTGGAGGATGAATGAGATATCAGCTTGGTATATTTGCACAGCATTGGTGTATTCCATTGAGACGGTGGTGAGACGGTGGGGACCCATGGGACTATTGAAGGTTGTCAAATCCCAGGAGTCTTGATGGAGAGATCACTGATCGTATCCAGTAAAAAGGTCCATCATCCTATATACTGTGTACCTGACAAACGACTCTGTGCAGTGTTTGACAAATGGGGGGGCAGAGAAGTCACAGATTGTGATGGTATTGAGAGGCTGTAGATTATGGACGAGGCAAAGGGATTTACCATTCCCTTTGAGGATGCAAAACCATCAGAAATAGTACATGGATGTGGATAGTTCATAGCCCCCAAATGTGATCTGGTCTTTGGTGATCTTTATTGTTTCAGTCCACATAGCAGGGGGAATGGGAATGTTGTATAGTACCCAAGGAGTATGGAGCACTATTGGAATCTTTACGGATGGAAAGTATCTCGGGTCCATTTGAGCACCTGCACCATTACTTCACCTGCACTGAGATTCAAGATGAGATTCTCCAGGACACTGACAGTGGTATCAATGCTGGTATTCGCCAATGATATCCTCATCGTATGGTCAGATCAGATCAGCAACCTGAGATCCTCCCATATATGCTTTGGCATTGCAATAATTTCCGAACCTGAATTCAGAATGCCTCAAATGACTCACCCTGAACTCCCGACCTTAGCATCCACCGCCCGCAGAGGCAGACTGTGATGCGCAACAATGAGCCCATTGTCATTCCAAAGAATTCGGTCGCTGAAGTCATGGCCAACTGCATTTGGATCCAGACTGGACAGCTCATTCACTTGAACAATGTTAGCAGATGAATTGGTGACCCTCTTAACTGTGGTAAGGTCCCGGAATTGCTTCCTGAACTTGGGCGATACAGTGAACAAGTCTTTCACCAGCACTGGCACAATAATATCCAGTACCTGGTCCAATACTCATCATGGCACTGCCTTGTCCTCAAGTGGAAACAAGTATTTGAACTGTGTGGAGGAAAAAAATGGTTGGTTAGTATTTGGTACGTGGGGGAGAGGGTTACTCTGATCTCCCAATCAGGTAATGGTAAATCCAGGTTGTGCCGATGATGATGAGGTGGTGATTGCATTGCATTGTTCAATGCACAGGGCTGATGTCAATGGCTTGGGGTGAGATGAGGATGATGGGGTCGCCTGGGCGGTCTTTTGAAGCTCCAGAAAGAGGAGCTCTTCTGACATGATGGCAGCTCTTGGATCCAGTTGCTTTCGAGGTGACATGTGCACCCCATCAAACCAAACATGTTTGCCCTTGTCCTTGGCCGCTCTATCTGCCTGGAAGCTGGCCCAAGCCTGGGCAAAGTAGGGCTTAAATTCGTCATCAGTGTCCTCAGGATCACTTTCCTATTCCTTAGTTAAGATAAACATGAATGGGTTGATGTCCAGTACAATAAGTGTTTCCAGGTATGAAGCAAAAAGGATGCTGGCTGTAACATGCAGTGGTGGGTCTCTGGAAAATGAGGTAAAAGTGCTGGCAGAGGTTGACAGCTGTCCACCCTGACTAATTCCTAACATATAGTCGACAGCATCTTTAAGGCATCTGCCTTCTGCAACTTGTGAAATCTCCAATTCATCTGACATGTAGAGTCAGCTGTCCTGTCCCCAGACCACATTCCCTATGTTCGAGTAGTCCATACAGACCATGCATGTACGGGTGAAATACCTGGCTCTGGCGCAGAACTTGCAGAGTGGTGGTGGCTGGGTCACCTACATGGCTTTGACCTTGATACTGGTTACTGGGTTGAACATTGGATTTGCAAGAGTGACATGTGGAGGTGGGCGAGGTGGTACATAGGTGGGCTGCTGTTGGTGAGGAACAGTGAAGGGAGGTTGGGCAACAAAGAGAGGTTAGGTGACAAAGGGAGGTTGGACAACAAAGGGAGGTTGGGCAACAAAGCCAAGCTGAGTGACTATGGCAGGAGGGAGCAATAAGCGAAAGGCTGATCCAGTTAGGAGGAACTAGGCGACGGTGATGACATCACTCATTGGGTAGGGGTCATCCCAGTGGACATCCTGCTTGGATGTTCCTGTACTTTTTGTTGCAGAGCAGACAGGAATCTATTAAAGTAGAGCATATTGCACTCCACCTCAGCTAGCTTCTGGTTAGCAATTAGTAATGTGGAGATTTTCTAGAACGCCCACGTATACTCTCTGAGTTTGTTCCTGTTCCACATGTGTTTTGCCTGGTAGTCCTGGACAAGATATTGAATGTCAGCTTGACAATAGTGATTGGTACCTTTGCAACCTGGATACAATTTCTTCACAGCTACAACAAATGCATCCCAATCCACAGGAGCAGCTGTTGCTTCTGGAAGGATCTGCCACAACTCTGCCTCATCTAGCGCAGCATACTGAACAGCCACTTTTATTTTTCTCACTTCATCAAGGGCAGTGGTGTCACCAAGGTGTTCAATATCTTTTAAGTATTGTGGGAGCTCAGAGGGAGACTTCCTGTTGAATTTTGGGGCATTAGGGGTTCCACAAAGTGGCATTTGAATTGGTTGTGCCATTGATAATGGTGGATTCTGTCGAGGGTTAGTGGGTGGTATAACTGGATTAGGATCAGGTAAGGCTGGGAGGAGCAATAAAACAGAAAATAAAACCAAGGAGGATGAAGAGGATGAAGTACATAGTGATGAAAGTGTAGGATTTATTTAGACTACATTCATATGGACTACCAATTACTTAATACATTACCTTTTATGGTCATTCCTTGTCAGACACACCTCAGTGACTGACTACCACAGTTACTGAGGTAAGACTACACTTTCCTCAAGTTACATTCCTTTACTGATGACGTGTAGTCCTACTATACTACAGGTAATACATCCTAGTGACTGACTACCATGGTTACTGAGTCCTACTGTGCTACAGCTTACAGGTTATGAGCCCTGGCTCATACAACTAAAGTTGAACAAGCTTTAATCCCCTCAAACTCAGCCCAGAATGTCTTACTCGGAAAAGGAGTCATTGAGACTACTTAAATTTGACCCAGCCAGAAAGGAGTAGATCTCATGGAAAAGCCACCTCGAAGTAGCTCTACTCACACGAGGATTAGGGGGATACCTAAACGGTACAAACCCCAACCTACTGACCCGGCAATGACAAATCTCCAGAATGGACACCAAAGTCCCAAGATAAGAAAGAAGCTGTCGAGAAATATAAGAAAGAAATGGCTGAATGGATCAAGAAGGACACCCAGGCTCAACATACTATTGCAATGACATTGCCCAACACCTTATTCATGCGTGTCAGACAAAAGACAACCACACAAAAGTACTTCGATACCCTCAAAGCCATGTTTGAAAAACGTTCCTTGGTTGTTGGTGTCGAGCTAAGAAAATAGCTCAATGAGCTGAAGCTACAAGATAATGGAGATGCACAAGCACACATAAATAAAGTTATAGCACTGAGAGAAGAGCTTGCCTCTCTTGAGAACCCTGTCTCCGGCACAGATTTATTCAGCATCTTCTTTGCATCACTTCCTCACACATACAATAATATCCTCTGCTCGATCTCAGCTACTACTCAACTCCAGAGCCAAACTATCACAGTTGGTACTCTCTTTGACATGATCATAGACAAATATGATCATCTCATATTGCAGGATCCTAGCAAATCAAAGACAAAATCAGAAGATGCTGCATTCAATGCCAACGCACCTAAGAAGGGCCACGGTAAAAGAAAGCATTTCGATGGGAACTGCAACAATTGTGGATGATATGGCCACCAAGATACAGACTGTTGGAAAGAGAAAGGAGGCAAAGAGGGTCAAGTCCTGAAAAGTTGGAAGTCACGAGAAAAGAAGGCGAAGAATCTGAATCCTAAAAACTCAAGTCAGAGCAGAAAAGGAAAACAATCATCAGTGAAAGCAAATACCACTGCTAATGAGACAAAAAAGCCAGACAGTGTATGGCTGGCTAAGTCCATTGAAACCATAGTCCTTACAAATAACATCAAAGCTGCTGACAGTTGGTCAGCATGCAGCAATGATGACAACAAAGCTCCTACTTCATCATCCCTACCATATGCCACCCTTGTGCAAGACAATAGCACAGCATCAAATAAAATAACTGAACTACATATATGACAGCAGTGCATCACAGCACATGTTGTCAGCATGTGCTCAATTCATCAACTTTGCCACTATTCCACCCAAATCCATACAGTCAGCAGACAACTGTACATTCAATGCTACAAGCAGAGGAAACCTCTATGTGCACTTACCTAATGGTCAAAAGCACTCCTGCATCCTCCTCAAAGATGTCCTTTACACACTATTCATGAAAGTGACCCTAATTTCAATCAGCTGTCTTACAAACACAGGCTACACTGCTCTTTTTCATGATCAATCATGTTCCATCTATACCATGTGTAAATGCCTGATAGGCACTATTCCCCTCGTTAATGGCCTATACTGCATTTGTAATCAATACCTTGCACCATTGGCAGGCACTGTGAAAGCCGAACAAGAACTTACCATGGATGAACTACATGTTCATTTATCCCATATTGGCATGGCTACAATCCATGATATGCTGGCCAAAGGAATGGTGACCGGTGTGAAGTTACACCCAGATCACACCACTATGAAACAGTACGAGGCATGCAAGTATGGAAAGGTGATGTGCAAACCTATCAGGAAGGATCACAAACCAAAACACTGTGATAATTTCAGTGACAAGATATATACCAACATCTGGGGACTATCACCAGCTCAATCACCTGCAAAAAAGACATATTATGTCATGTTGTAAGATACTAGTCCTATCTGTATTGCAATAGCAAGAGGGATACTAGAAAATAAGAAAAAAGGATACGAATAGGTTTATCCCAGGGACCCTAAAGAGGTTGGTGGGGGCAAAGGACCTGACTACACTATCTGGAAATGAATCCAGAAAGATAGGGGCTAAACCCAGACAAATCCGATCTGGAAAATGATGAGAAAAAGATCTGGAAAGTGAAGTAGAGATAGAAGGAAGTAGGAATATATGTTCGCAGATAGAATCCAAAAACCCAGAGCAGATTTAATGAAATGGTGATGAGATAAGAGAGATCTGGTCAAGGATGAGGACTGGATATGAGCGAAAAAGTGACAAGGTTTGCAAAGACATGGCTTCACAACAAGGAAATGGGTGATCAGTGCACACGGGCGAAAGATGTATTATCCATTGCACTACAGGGGTTTTATAGTCAAGGAAACACCCAAGGCTCTTCCTAATAAGGGAAATATCAATCGGTAACCAAGTACATCAAAGCAAAAGCAAAAGAATATCGTCCTTTCATGAGTAAACAGAAACCATGCGGAATACAACAAAAGGGTCTAGGCCTATGTCAAAGTGATACAAAAGCTCAATAAAACCAAATGAAATCAATCCAAATGAAAAACAAAGATCCAGATAGATTTTGCACGTGCGGAGATCTGGAAATGGACAGATAATATTGGGTTGCATCGGATTGAATTGGGTTGGACTAGGATTGGATTGGGTTGAACTAGGATTGAATCAGGTTGGACTAGGATTCGTCAGAATATGATTAGGAGCAATGTGAAAGTTGGTGGGATGATAGGATACGATCACAAGGAACTTCAGTTCCTTACAACGTTCACAGACAATTACAGCTAAATCTGACATGTTCAATGCATATCGCCAGTATGAGGCATGGGTGAAGACCTAGCACAGTGCTGATATCAAACATCTGCAATCCAATCGTGAGGGAGAGTACCTGAGCGATGAATTTACTCATCACCTGAAGTATCAGGGAACTGAAAGGAAACTCACCACCCATGACACCGTGCAGCACAATGGCATAGCAGAACGCCTCAACAGCATGCTGGTGGAACATGTACGTGCAGTCCTACATGCTAGCAGATTGTCCAAAACCCTTTGGGGCAAAGCAATTTCACATATCATCTGAATAAAGAATCAATCAGCGACACAGGCACTTGATGGCAGAACACTGTACAAGGTACTTTACAAAAAGAAGCCCAATCTGGGCAACTTACTGATGTGGGGTGGCAAGTACTGGGTGCACAATACAAGCAGCTCGAGGCTTGATGCTCAAGCATGTGAGGGCTACTGGCTGGGCTTTGATCTAGATACCAGTGATGCCTATCACATCTATTTTACCAATCATCAGGTTGTTGCAGTCAAATGCAATGTGACATTCCAATGTCATGACAGTATTGTAATCAACCACATCGATGTCACAAGCAAAGGGGAGAATAAGTGGCTGAACAAAAACCATCAGCCTATTGCCTGAAACACCAATGACGATGCACCTAAGGATCTCCCAGCTCCCCGACCACAGCATGACCACCTTGGCGACAACTTCAAGATAACGGCCCTACAAAATGAACTAAGGTGCTCAAGCCAACAATGCATGGAGTCATCATACATGCACACACTATGCAACAGTGAAGGCACCCACGATGGATGAAGCAGTGGCCCATCGTTCCCATGCAGTATGTAGCCTGTCGAAGGTCAGAGCAAACAAAGAGAGGAAACTCACAATGATCATATAGGAATTGACCCCACTGATAGTGGCGACATGGCAACCGGTGCCTGGGAATTCAATGACGATAACACGACCTACACCATGGCCACTGGTGTTGCTGATATGGAAGGTCTGGAACCAGAGACAATAGAGAAGATGTGAAAATAGCCAGACTGGAGAAATTGGAAAGAAGCGATCAACATGAAGTTAAAAAGTTTGCTCCAGGCGCATACCTGGAACATTGTCAAGTGGCCATCGAGAACAAACATTGTAAGTTGCAAATGGGTCTTCAAGATCAAAAAGAATGTAGTAGAAAAATCAACAAATACTAGGCCCGACTGGTGGCACGTGGATTCACACAATGCCTCAGCATCGACTACAACAAAATGTACACACCTGTCATACAGCTCACATTGATCTGCCTTATCCTCACCATCGCAGCCAAACAAGACTGGAATATTGACGTATTTGACTTCCACAGTGCATTCCTCAATGGCAAGCTGGATGACAATGAGGTTATTCACATGAAATTACCACCCAATTTCGATAAACATAGCTGGGACCTCATTTCCAAACTTTATATCGCCCTCTATAGATCTAAACAAGGCGTGCTAAAGTGGTACCAGCAACTTTTGAAAAAACTAGCCGCCCTAGGGTTCAAATGGATGGAATCGGACTGGGGCGTCTTCGTTGCGCTCATAGGCACGTATATTTTAATCCCAGCATCACACATTGATGACTGCACCATCACAGGGAGTTCTAAGACTCTTGTCAAAGAGTTTAAAGCCAAGATCAGGGCACATTTCCATATAATGAACCTAGGACCCATCAGCTGACTATTAGGAATGAAGGTCACTTGTGACCGCAACGCCTGCACCATCTCACTCTCCCAAGAACCTTACATCAATGTGATACTTGCCAAATTCAACTTCTTTAATGCGAAACCAATTGCCACACCTCTCGACCCCAATACCCACTTATCCAAGTCACAAAGCACATGGACGATGAGCAAAGCTGTGCAGATGTACAACATTCTGTATCACCAAGCCACTGGCTCTGTCATTTATCTCATAGCAGGCATGAGACTGGACATAGCTTTCGCCACATTGTATATATGCCAGTTCAATGGCAATTCAGGCTGGGCCCATTGGGAAGCTATCAAGCCAATCTCTGCTACCTTGTTGGTATGAAAAGCTGGACACTCACGTATAGCATGCAGACGTGTGGTCTCGTTGAGTATGCTGATGCAGACAGTGCCACTCAGGAATACCATCACGCAATCATGGAATTCACATTCCTCATTAATGGGGGCACAGTCCTGTGGAGATTGAAGAAGCAGGAGCTTATCACCCTCTCCACAGCCGAAGCAGAGTATGTCACTGCTATGCATGCAACAAAAGAGGCCATTTGGCTTTGACATCTCATCAGCAAAATATTCCATCCACTCAAGTACCCAACAATTCTCTATGGTGATAACCAATCCACTATCATGCTCATGTGGGATGGAAGTTTCTATGCCCATACCAAACACATTGATATTTGGTATCATTTCATTTATTTTTCTATCGAGAGTGGACACATCCATTTCCTTTACTGCCCTATTAATAACATGGTTGCAGATACTTTAACTAAAGCTTTACCTAGTACAAAAGCCAAACATTTCCTTCAAACTCAGCCTACATCCTTCTGCTTGAGGGGGAGTGTAGGATTTATTTAGACTACATTTATATGAACTACCAATTACTTAATACATTATCTTTTATAATCGTTTCTCATTGGACACACCTCAGTGACTGACTACCACAGTTACTGAGGTGAGACTACACTTTCCTTAAGTTACATTCCTTTACTGATGACCTGTAGTCCTACTGTGCTACAGCTCACAGAAAGCTGTTTGGAATGGGGCTCAGAAGAACAGATACTGAAGTTAAAGAGAAAAGATAGAGAAGAAGATGATATCAGATTAGGTAATGGAAACGAAAGTGGGAATGACTCAGAAGTGGAGAGGGATATTAATGGAGAGAGGGGAACTGAAGCGGGTGAATGGTACTGGTTGGAGAAAGGAATTTGCTGCAGAGTTGAGTGGATGAAAGCACCCAGAATAAAGGATGAGTTAGAAAGTGGGAAAATGGGAAAGTGAAACCAGTTGTGTTAAGGTCTTTCCAGTGTAACCAGAATGAGAAGCTTGAATTCTGCGGAGGGTTCGAGGCAGTGGAAATCAGCTTAGAGATATCTCTAATCGCTCTGGAGTGGATCCAAATGACCTTCTCATCAACCTGTCAAAACCTCTCACAGTGGGCTCCAGTTTTAAAACAGATAGTCAGTCTAGGGAGTGTCAAACCCTAAAGGAAGCTAGGTAAAATCTAGCAAAGACACAGGATGGCTGTGAGCTAGTACTCGTCCCAAGAGGCCTGAGGTAGGGTAGTAGTGAGAAGGATATGTGAAGACTTTCCACACCCAAGACTTAGTACATATAAGGCAACTACACAAGATGTGACCAAAAAGCTGTGAAGAAAATAATCTTTGCTGTCATGAGTAACAATATCACATAGAAAGGAAGAGGAAACCATGTGCAAAGGTACGAATTGCCCTGTAGTCGCATATGGCAACCCTTTGATGGAATAAAGTAAGAACAATCTAGAATGGTCTGGACAAAAGTAAGTGCCACCGGTAATTGGATGTATGAATAGGGAAATGGAATAAAGTGGGAATGACATACAAAAGCAAATAGAACTAGTTACATCATTTTAGTCATTGACTGGCCATGCCCAGATTGGGACAAACAATCGGGAACAACAGACAGAAAGGCGGAAATGTAGTTATGAAGGTCGGGTCCACTCAAATGGACATAGGGTAGGACGGGAATATTGCTGGACAGGTTGGACGATCTAGAAGATACTGGAAAAGGGGAACAACTTGGTATATAGATGTAGAGAGCCTCCAGCTCCTACACCACTTTAAATTCCATAGGAGCACAAGATATGGAGTGGTCAAGTATTAAAGCGTTGACAGGGGTATGAGGGTTTCTATGTCACTAAGGGTTACTGGATTCTGGGATTACTGTGGTTGTTCAGGTTCAATGTCAATGTCAGAGTTAGGTTCTTCTCTGGAAAGTCCAAAAGCTTATCAAACAGCTCTATTGAAACTTGTGGTTGCAGAGGGGGTGTCCTGCTCCTGAATAGGAGGGACAAAAGGTTACACTCATTCTTTTGTTACACAAAGTGTACATAAAGGAAGTCTTCCAGACTTTATACTTCTCTGGAGGTACTCACAAAGAGACACAGCATCAAAGAAGGAAATGAGGATGATGGGTTGAAGGTTATCAAGATTACTTGGAAAGAAGATGATAGTTTGAGTTGATTTAGACTTCAGGACACAAGAGTACACTGTTATTGAGTAGAACAAGTGTAAAGAATGTACAAGTACATGTGGTGAAGTATAAGTACTAGGGGATGCATTATCATAGAACGTGATAGAAAGTGGAGGAATGATGATGTAAGACAATGCATCATTGGTAACTAAAAAGGAAAAAGGAACTACAAGGCTGATGTGAGAGAATCGGCCAAGGAAATTGCTGTTCAAAAAACAAAAGAGAAAACAAGAGAAAGATTTAAAAAAAAACAAATGTACTGTAGGTGTTAAAGGGTTTACAAAGAATAAGCTGAAAACCCATATCATTCAGGATATACCTCAGAAAAGATGTACTTGTTATGGGAAGCAGAAGCAGTAAAGATAATGAGAAAGGAGAAAAACTGTAACAACCTCCTCCCCTTCAGACTATTTTTTTTCTCTATCTATGTATCAGGGATCACTCTGTTGAAGCAGTGGCATGTGGTCTGGTTTGGTGCAGTTTTGCCTGCACCTGCTTTCTCTATACTCATTGATACACTCAAGCACTTGAATTTTTTGTTGCTGTTCACTGTTCCCTCATAGCTTGATCTTGTCAGCACTAATATTAATCACTGAGATGTGATGTGGAGTATGATGTCATGTTCTGTTTGCTTGCAATAAAATACAACCACTGATGCCACATGCATAGCATTACATATACAAGAATTGCTAAGCCTAGCCAGATAGGTGTGTATACTTACTCATGCAACAATGGGATGGGGAAGGTGGCACACTTGCATGACAGCACCATGATTGTGAAGTGGGTGGGTATGCTTGCACACCTGTGCAATAGAAGATTGGTGAGCATGTGCATAGCATTGTTGGTGGAACAAATGTTTGTTTTCCATGCTCAGGATTACAAGCAGACTTCCTTTCTGACCACTGTTTCTACCTATGAACCCTTTGGGTCAAGCCTATCATGCTCACAGACCCACACACATTACCTTTGTAAGAAGGCTTGTTGTTTCTCTATGCCCTAGAGGATAAGTAAAAAATCAATGCAGTGGTAGAGCAGCTCATTTTTTTGCAATACCATGATTATCTAAAAGTATTCAGCAAAGCCAAATCTGAAAGGATGCTGATAAGAAAACTGTGGGATCATGCTATTGATCTTAAAGACATGTTTCAATCTAAGAAAGGTTGCATCATCCCTCTATCTACACAAGAGCAGGAGGAAAGCACTGCTTTTCTAAACAGTGCTTTCCTCAATACAGTAATCAGCTGGTTAAAGAATATATCTGTCCCCTCAAACCTCACTAGTATTCTTTATCCCAAAAAAAAATTTTAAAAAGTATATGTTACAGGACTACTACTATCTAAACAAACACACAGTAAAGATCAATTACCCACTGTCCTTAATTTTTCAATTGGTGACTAAGCTAAAAGGAGCTAAGCTATTTATAAAGATGGATCTCCAATGGGGCTACAATAATATCTATATCAAAGATAATAATAAATGAAAGGCTACTTTTATCTACTACAAAGGAGCATTTGAACTCCTAGTCATGTACTTTCAGCTATGCAACTCCCCCAGCATGGATCTTAAGGATTTCAGACATGGTGGTTATGAATAATATGGTTAGGCCAGGGCACTCCAGATTTTATATGATACTGGAAAGTGATCAACAAATTTTTGGACTCCAATTTTCTAACCCTGCATTATTCCTCACTAAAGGCCTTCAGGAGTTCAGGCCTAGAAGGGGCATACTGTCATATCCTGTATTTTGCCCAAGTTTAACTCCAGCCCTCCAGGCCTATCATCAAGAACTCCATTACATTCTTGTGCAGGACTTGTCACTGGACTTCGGACTTATATTTAATATCTCCTTTTCATCTCTGTTTCTTGTTCTCTCTTATTTAGTACTAGCCCTGATAATTACTTATCTCTGTACCTATGTCTCACCTAGAGCAAAGCTCCAGGATACTTACTTCCAACTCCAATTCTCTTATCAATTCACTTATGACTCCATTACCCATTATTCTTAAACTTCATATATAAACCTCTGATTTCACTCATGTACTCCTTTGTTCAAATATTAACTAGAATAATGCTCCTGACCTCCACTTGAGTCTTGACAACTCTTCTCTGACACCTCCGCTCAACTTGATGTTTCTACGTCTTAAGTTTTACCTCTGATCTTTGCAAGACTAGGACCAAACTTTTGTAAGGGCACACCACATGGGTCTTAGTAAAGGTTTGCTTAGGGGGTAGTTGGTAGTTGGCTTGACGGTACACTTAGTAGACTTAGAAAGGTTTTTATAACTCAATCTTATTGTCTCAGCTAAGGAGCTTATAGGGGCGAAGTGTAGTCCTTATTTGGTACTACAGGACGCTTAGATGGCTTACTAATAGGGACCAGATGCCTTTTGTTGCCCAAAAAGGGGTTTCTCCCAAAAGGATAGTCTTAGAAACTTGTCCTTTATTTGGGTACAAGTTCTAATAGCCTAGTAGTAGATCTAAACTCCTATTTACTTCGCTCTGGGGTACCCTGCCTTATTAGGTCTTATGAGGTTTCCCAGGGGATCTCTTATTAGATGAGATTATCTGATGTAGATGATGATCTTCTGTAGGCCAAAATGCTCCCCTTTATATACATAAATATAGGAGGCTGTGCTAGCCAATCAGGAGGCTTGGTGGCTTATAAATTAAGGCACAATCAATTACTAATGCCAGGCACAAGCTGTCAAACCCAGGCACACTAAGGGAAAGCACT
>JBBPRB010000396.1:0-16910 GCA_038092815.1 Hortiboletus rubellus | reverse complement strand
GAATCGACTAGACCCGAGCCAGCTAGAAAGCGACGCAGATCAACATACATCCAAAAATGCATCAAGTCAACTGACACGTGGCGTGCTGGGTGCTTCCTGGAACGACCAGGCTGTGAATTCCTCGTGGCATCAATGCCTAGTACAGGACGATCCCAGGAATAACGTACACATTCAAAGATATCTGGGCGTCTTCTGCGATAGGACTGCTGGTCAAGTCTGTCGGAGACGAGACTCGGACGGGGGACGATGGCTGTTCAGGGACCTGCCCCTTCTCCTGTCCTCCGCTATTCCCAATCCTCGTCGAGAACCGCTTCAGTGGCATCGTGATCCCTTCGCTGACCCATCCGCTCGGGTCAACTCGTTTTGGCGGTGCGTCCATCCTGCGAATCATATCCGTCCTGAGCTTCCTGTGTACCTCCTCCCTCGGCGTAGACGACCCATCATCGCTCGAATATTCTTCCGCCACGGGACTCAACCCGTTTCGACGACGAAGAAGGGACGCCACACGCCACGTAAGCCCGCGCGTTCCGGTCGTACTCGCCGATTCAGGGGAGTGCTGTGCTTCCGCCCTGGCCACGTCCCTGCCAGCGCGCGCAGCCTCTGCCTGAATGATGTACTTGAACTTTCTCGCAAAGAAAATCCTGTCGTCGCTTCACGTTCCATTTTTTTTTCGACAAGCAAGGTTGGCGGGCACGGACCTTCGGATATAGACCATGAACCAAGACACCACGACCTATCGACGTGCTCCTTATTTCCGTGTCCTCTCGTGTGATCGTCGTGGATTTACTTACCGGGCTTCCGACGCACATTTGTATGAACAACAGGGCTTGCTGCCACGGCGTCAACTGGCTCAAGTTCACCGTTGCAAGTCCACAGACCGTCGCAGCGCTGACCGAGTTGTACAGGGCATCGACGTACGTGATAGGATACCTTCCGTTGGAGGCATATACGATGACGGAGCAAATCAAGGGAGTGAACGTACTGGAAGAAATGCCAGTCAACAGGAGTCATGATATCCGATGTGTGACATGGGCGCACAAGAAGAGTAGGTGTATGCGAAAGAAATTGAGGTGTCTCCGCAGAGTCGCCCAAACGCCTGGGTTGGCCCTCGAGTCGGGCATTCCACTCGACTCTGAGAACTCTCAGGCTTGTGGTTTAGCTGTGTTGATCGTGCTGAGTAGAAGTCGATGGGTGTAGAAAACAAGACAGTTTGATTTGCTAAACAGTGGATGGGGGATAACATCTGAATCAGTCTTGGCAACTCGTTTGCCTCTGGCAGTCGACGTTCAACATTAACGTTCAACGCTAGTCCGTCATCTGAGTGTATTGATCGCGAAGTGCCTGATGTACCGTCGGCTGTAGCCTATGCAGTAGATAGTAGGAAAAGAAACAAATGGAAAACCGTGCGATGTACAGATATTAGTGCAGAACATCCAGAACACGCGAACAGTGTCAGAGAACGAAGCATGTGCCATCTGCGATTGATAATAACGAAAAAAAAAAAGTAAACCGCAACCGTGCGAGGCCCTAGAGTAAAATGGTGCGAATGTGAAGGTGAAAAATGCATGCAGCCCGTCACGATGACACAAGCTGGAGTAGCCTGTCACTATCCGTCGATTTACCAGCGAGCCGGGCCAGCCTTTCTTCGTCCTTGTCGAAACCTGCACCTTTCAGCATAATTGCCATAAACTTGAACGCGTTCGGGGCATCGATAGCAATATCGTCCAAGAGCTCTGCCATTGGCATAAACCCGGCTTCAAATACCTCGGAGGTACACTGTGCCTTGGATGCTGCTTGGGCAAAGAATTCCGAAACGAGAACTGCGTCGGCCTCCTTGCTCTCCAGGGCGGAGCCCACCAGTCTGTCGACAAGGTGGAAGCGGTGTTCGTCGGGAAGGTTCGTAAAGTAGACGTCTGCTTCCTCCATATTTCGGACAGCGAAGAACTCTTTGACATCCTCATCAATCTTCTTCTTGGCATCAGCTTCTGACATCTGAACGGGTACCTCGGGTTCGTCTTCAGAGGCAGGAGGGGGTGTTTCCTCGGTGGAAGTAGGCTTTGAACGGGGCAGAAGCTGCAGCTTCTTCCGTTGAGGAGGTTCGGGCGCTCCACCTTGCCCAAGGTCTACTGACGCCTTCCGGCTAGGCGGTCGGCTGGATTTAGCAGTGGGGTCGACCGCCAGTTCAGGATTTTGACTGAGCATGGAGAACATGTTGGAACTCGAGCTCGTCCGAGATAGGGAATCGCGCTTGTTGTCCTTCTTGGTGAAGACACTGCTGGGACCCATAACCATCGGTGCGGCCTTGCTGATCTTACCGAACTGTGACAAATCACCTGCCTTTGGCTGTGGCCGAGCGAGCGAACCTCCAGCCATTGTCCAACCATCAGGTCCAGATTCCACGGTGCGGTCACCACCACGCCTTGATCCGCTTCTAGACATGCTGATATGGCGGTGGGCCTCTGCGGCTGCGGCCTTCTCCTTCGCAGCCTGAACCCAATTTAGTCACTTGCCACCACAATAAACTCGCATCCCAAACACGTACAGCTTCATGGACAGCAGATATAGTGGTGGGCGCAATGACAGCACTGCGAGCCACCCATTTCCGATCACGGAGCTCAATCACATCCTATTGGGAGAAAGTAGATGAGGGAGAGCGCAAGCAACAGACCAAAGCCGGCCGTTACCTGAAGCATGAACTGCATCCGTGGACTGACGTTGAGGCTCTTGCAAAGCTCCTTCATCCGCGTAAAGTACACATCCATGTGTGCTCTTGCTTTGGGAACATCAAGTAGCTGACCGACTGTTTTCAGCAACTGGCATAAACTCTCAATCTCTTCCTCTTCGGGATTCTCAACGTTGCCCAGGAGCTTCTTGACACACTCATGCATAATACGCTCTGTGAGCATCTGGAGCTTGAAGAGTTCACCAATGAACTTGATGAGACCAAGACCTTGCCGTTTTGCCTTTTGTGCGGCATAATACTCTTCTGAATAAAGTTCGCTTTCATCGCCCTTCGTCTCGTTGGCAGCTTTGATAGCTTGGTCGTCTGAGGCCTTGGCTGCAGCGGCTGCAGCCGTGGTCTCCTTGGCAACCCAACCACGCTCAAAGTCTTCTTGACAGCGATTGAGGAGATACTTTCTGAAGAGCTGTCCACCAGCGATGGGCTTCCCCTCCGAGTTCCTGATACCATCGTCTTGAACCTCGGGACTGATCGTCTCCATCATCTTCCGACAGAGGCGTGCATACATCTCACTCCACACAGCCTCGTCGGTCGCCTTCTCGAACACGAGCCTGATGACTTGGATGAGCGTCCGGCCATCCTTTTCATTCTCGCTCTTGTTCGCCCATGAAATGATCTTGTCAGAGATGGAGTCGAACTTCTCCATGGTGAGTTTGTTGAGGAGACCCTTGACTTTTCGATCCACGAGTTCAGGAGAATCGGTGTCGGAGGCGCCCGGCTTGCGAACAGTACTCCCAGCAACCCAACGGTTTGCAGACATCTCGAGGGGAGCAACTGGCTCGAGGGCAGCCCCGAGTAAAGGCACACCTGAGGGACCGAAACCTGATCCATCGTGGGGTCCTTGTTGAGAATGAGCAACCTTGTTCGCATCCGTACGCCTATCACCACGCTTACTTCGAGTACGATTGCTACCCATAGGGTGCCCACTGGGACCCTGAGAACTTGTCCGCGTCATAGGGGGACGAAATTGCAAAGAGGCGGGACCACCACTGACTGAGGCAGAGCGCACGCCAGTCGAGAGCAGGTAGCGTTCCTCACTCGTAAGCTTGGTTGTCGGGGTGGCGAACTGGCCCATAGCAAAAGGACTAGGCGCAGCGCCTGGCTTAGTGACGAAGCCGCTATTGATCCCGAGTCCGACCGAACTTTGGCGGGCAGTCGGTGTCATCGCACTTGACGGCTGGCGATGGCGTCCCGAACCACCACGGGTCATGCTAAAGGTTGACTGGTCCACGGGCTCGATACCCAGAATGTCCAGTGGTGGAAGGTTGGGTGGCTTCTCCTTGCAGAGCACCATAAACTGCATAAGGAAGTCGCGGTCGTACCTGCAGGAAGATGAACATGTGAAAAAACAAGAGCACGAACTACGTTCACATACCTAAACTTCCCGTCCTTCGCGTCCTTGTTAAGGTCCTCCTTAGGGCTTCTGATCCCTTCGGGGTACTCAATATCCTGAAGTCTCTCGATATTTCTTGCCGTCGCCAATGCAGAGAGAGGAGGTGTGGACATATCCCGCTTCGCCGCATTAATGTCAAGAGGACCAGGGCGTCGTCTGGGAATCTCTAAAGGCGGTGGCATAGATGACGTATCTATCCGCAATGTCTCCTTCGGAGCCTTTGGGGGCTTACTGGTAAAATCACCGTTGACTTGGGTGTCCAGGACTTCTCCGTTTTCGACGACCTCTCCTTCCTCAGGTTCCTTGGAATCTTCGGATGGAGATTCGACCACATCCTGAGCTTCCTTGGCCTCTAATTCGGCCTCCTCGAGCCTCAGAGCTTCCTGTTGCCGCCGTTCCTCGGCTTCCCGTTCAGCGCATTCTTTATCTTCTTTCTCCTTTTCAGCCCTTTTCCGCTCCTCCTCTAGTCTGACTTCCTCCTTGCGTTTCCGATCCTCCTCAAGTCGCAACCGTTCCTTTTCCTCTTCTTCCTTCTGTATGCGTTCCTGCTCCCGCTTCTCCTCCTCCTCTCTTCGTCTGGCTTCCTCCTTACGCTTAGCTTCCTCCTCTTCCTTTTGTTTTCTTTCCTCTCTCTCTTTCTTTTCCCGTTCTTCAGCGTCCTTCTTCTCCTGCTCTAATCGTGCCTGCTCCTCCCTCTTTCGTTTAGACTCCTCACTCTCAATTCTAACCGAAGCAGTGCGGCGACTGGTCGTAACCGGCGATGGGGGCGGAATCGGTACAGTCGGTGGTTGCGGACTATGTTTCTTCAGTGCCTCTAAATCAACCTCCATACCATCTTCGTTCTTTATCACGATCGCTTTGGGTGGGCGCGAAGTGGGAACGAACGTGGAGGCATGGGTGTTGAGGGAGCGGGCAGTGGTGGTCGACGGTGTAGGAGGAGGCGACGAGATACTGATACTACTCGAAGGTTGGTGCGAGTGTGAGGACGGCGGTTGAGGTGTATGTGGTGGGTGCGGAACGGCGTGCGTCATGGTAGGGGTACCAGGGGGTAAACTGGGAGGCGGATTCCGAGGTGATAGGGGCATGACGGGGTGAGGTGGTCCCTGTGTGGAAGGGGGAGGTGGGTGAGACGTATGCGGAGGGTGGGGTTGTTGATGCATGTGGTGATAGAACCAAGGAGAGGCAGGTTGCCCATAGGCATCTACTGTATACTAATGACATGCAGATTTAGGAAAAAGGTAACTTGATAGATGTCGCGAAGGAAATACGCACGTAATAAGGTGCCCAAGGCATAGGAACCTGTTGAGAAGGAACTCCAGTAGGGGGTGGTTGGTGTGGATGTGGGGGATGGGGAGCAAGTCGCGGGCTAGCAGGAATCGGAGGGCCGCCAGGTCCACCAGGGCCCGCCATGGGTCGAGGAGGGGCGCCAGAGCCATTAGGCACGGCACGAGGGAAGGCCGGTGAGCGCGGGCCGCCAGCGCCCTGCTGTGGTCGTATCCCAGGTACGAATGGCGCAAATTGAGGCGCACCTAGTTGGGAAGGCTGCGCAGGAGGTTGTGGGGGGTGCTGTCCAGACGAAGAGGGCTGATGATGTGGAGGCAAATTAGACGGCCGAGTTGAAGGAGAGGCATTGTCTGATGACGGTTGTGAAGGTGCGGAAGAACCACCCTGGAATAACTTGGCAATGTCTGCTCTGCCAAGTGCGGGCTTTGAAGGAGCAGGGGTCGTTGATGATGACGTGGGGGGCGTGGAGGATGATGGCGTTAGGTTTGAGGATGTTGGGGTGGATGAGGCGAGCCGAGCAGGGAGCTTCGAAGACCCGGCGGTGGAAATAGAAGCCGGAGGTTTACCATTAACATGGGATGGAGTAGCAGGTACAGATCCGAAGGACTTTACGCTTTCGGTTTTGACCACGGGCGTGGCTGCAGGTGAAGATGACAAGGGAGGAGAGAGGTCGTCTATAGAGCCGAAAGTAACGGCAGAACCTGGGATGAAGGTGAAGAGGGAAACGAGAGTAAAGGTGCGAGTCAGCAAGCACCTTGTCTGACAGAGCCCACATTACTTCGAGGGACACTGACGCCTTCTTTTATCGGCACGCCCTGGCCTAACGCACTTGGACGGCGAGAGTGAGAAACGGTTACCGGCGATGGTGCATGGGAGAGAGCAGGAGACTGAGAACGCGGCGAGGGAGCTGCAGAGTTGCTATTCGGCGGGGGGCCCTTTGCCCAAGCTGATTGCGAAGGGAGCTGCGCGGGAGTCTTTGCTGATGCAGTCGAAGCTTTGCTCATTCTTGAACCGAGGAAGGGCGATGATCGGAGAATGATTAAAGAGAGGGATGTTGAGAGAAGGCACGGGGAAACGGAATGGAGACGTACGAATTTCGATGGACAGATAGTTGGAAAAAGAACAATCGATTTGTCGCGTGTGGTGGTCGTCGAGCGTGACCTGCCAGCAGGCGGAAAACAAAGTTGAATGTTAGTTTTTTTTTCTTTTCTCTGTCTATGAAAAACTGTGCCCGTCGCTGCGTATGGCGAGCTGGGCGATGGAAGTGGGGAAAGTGTCCTGTAGCCTGAGGCTGTAGGGAAAGGACAGGGTGCAACTTGTCCGTGCGACTCGCGCCAAAAAATGCTGTCCCCTAACAGAGACCCCGACCACCCCGACCCCCCAGCGGTACCGCTCTCTCCCGACTCGACTCAATATTGCACCCGTGCCCAGGTCTGCTCTGACGTCATCAGCCTGCAGCCCCGCGACGGCGTGGTCGGCTGCTCACTGCCTGCCCACTCAGTTGAGTAAGTATGACAAACGGCCAGAGCGGTATATTGTCCAAAGCACTTCAAAGCTCACAACCCTAATCGATGAGTTGACACTACTTACAGCCAACCAAGGGACTTGTATTTCGTAATCCTTACGGGACTATTGTCCGTATTCGTGTCGAATCAATCACCGGGATTGTCCTACGTGAGCCCAGTGTGCTACTTTTCTGGAAAGCCCGCCGCTGAAGCACCCAGTTCGCCGCGACACCTGGGCCGACCACTGGGAGGTCTCCAGGCGCTCCATGATGTGGCTCCGCTGGCTCCCTGGAAATACGCAGTGGAACCCTGCAGTAGTAAGTCATCTAGAGCGACTTTCGTGAGCATTTAGGTCAACCAGGTTACCTGACGGGATGTTGCTGGTGTTTGAAATCTCCGAGACGCTATTTAAAGATACCCCACATTAGAGCCACACATTATATGGCTTTCTTCCAGTTTGCCGAATCCGCGCAGCACATCCAGGAGGACATTCGGTGAACTCATGTCCCAGAGCAAAGAGAGGGACGATGTCTCTGTGAGACGCAGAATCGACGAAATGCCGAAAACAATGCGGGAGCGACGCCTGCAACAACGATGGGGAGTTGTCGAAAGCCGTGGAAGGAAAAATCGTAATACGAGTCTGATGGAATTAGCAGGTCAGGGTGCAAAGGACGTGCCTTCACGAAACTGGAATATCTCTAGTGGATGTCCATGCAACCGCCCTACCTGGCCATGTCGAAAATCTTTCGACCAGTCAAACATACGCGCTCGTACTCTCCACATCGATGCAGAGGGGAAGCGTCGATTTCTCCTATCAAAATACAGGGCGTACAAAAATTGCGAGCCGGCTCACGGCACAGGCACTCTGCGTACCTGTTGCCAATTGGGGGGATGAGTCGCACAGGATCCGGTGAGGACTCTCTCGTGAACCTCCCTCTTTGAGTATCAGCTACCCAAAGCCACAGGGGATGATGCTCCTGAAACGCAAAACTACGCACTTCACATGTGAGTCGATCAGGAGCTGGTCAACCTCGAAAGTGACATGGAAGATGCGCAATAACCCAACTTTGCAGTGGCAGAGAGGAAAAGCAATCGGTGACTGATGGGACGACGGCTGAAGCGTACCGGGATCCGATCAGCTTCAACAAATGCATATGCAGCCGGAAAGACACGTACCCATTCCCCAAGAACATGAGTCCGACGGTACAGGGCAGTTTGAGGCTAACGTGGACGGCGGACAACTAGTCAACACGCAGAAGATAGCCCCCATCAAATAAGATGCAATCGTACATACCCGCTGACGTAGCATGCGGAACGCACGATCGTTTCAGGCCGATCTAGAGAAGGTGCCTCCAAGGTCAGTGTCATTTGGCTTTGGTCGTACCCCCTTTATATGTCCTGTGAAGTCCTAAAGTGGCAGTCTTAATACTCTCTGAAGTCCCGGATCAGTACGTCCGACACAGCTTGGAATCGTCCTGCGGCCCTTCCTTCCGCAAGGTGGCCTAGTTACACAGCCTGTCAATATTACCCTGGCTTACCTACGCGCCTCAAACTTTTTCTCCGCTCGTTTCTGCAAAATAGAGGATAAAGAAGGAAAAAAAAAAACTACCTCAGGCCCAGACCGTCCTCAATCATTGCATAAGAGTTTTCTTTTAAAGGCTCATTAAAAAAATCTCTTCCATTCAGGAAACCTATGCTTCGAATGGAAGCTACACCGAAACCTTGAATCATCCTAATAACGATACAGTATCTATCTGTTCAATGATACAGCCACGGAGCACTTCATAAGAGACGTGGAAAAACGAAAAAAAATGAGCCTTGCTCATTACTGTGGGCAGGACGTTAAGAAAGAAGAGGAATGCGCCATAAACGACGCTGAATCGCCAGAGGTATGCCACGTAAAAAGTCCGGGCCATCGAGGGAGAAATGGAAAATAGTGATCATGAAGACGGTCAACGGATCAGAGGCAGGTGGGGGTACTGAATCTTCTGCAACCCCGCAGCTCGACGTCCTCAACCTCTGCCACAGGGATGGGCTCACGCTTCATGTCTCAAGTTAATTCGGTAGTGACCGCAAGGGATTGAGAAGCACTCACAGCGACGACATCGGCGTTTGCAACTACTACTGCCCGTGCTTCGGGTACAGCAACAGGAACAGGTGATGCCGAGGCTAAAAGTGTCCGTTAGACAATTTAATTCGAGGAGGGCGCTGGACGACTGACCCAAAGCGGCCAGGGCAGCAATAACGTAGAAGACGGTGAACTTCGCGGCGTGCATACCGATTTTGGGATGCGTTTATTGTTCAGAGGAGTGGGAGGTTGAATGTGGAAGGGAAGCAGGGCTCAGAACAATAAGAGCGTCGCGTACAAGTGGCTTGGCTGAGTCACCAGGACATGCCTGAGTCTTTATATTCATCGCGACGCGCTGTCGATGAGTCTCCCTTTCAACCTGCCGAACATGGTTAGCAAAAAAGCTAAGGACCAAATTTGGTACTTCACTTGAGTCCGAATTTGGACAATAGCTTGTTCGCTCTTTCATCACCTCGCTACCACGCTGCCAAGCTAGAACAAATTTCCCAGTCAGTGTTATCATTGACTTACATATAAGGGTATCCCTTTGTTACAATGACGAAGGGTTTCGTTAGAAATAGACATCCCGGTGGGCGAACGTTTGAACCACAGGGCCAACACAGGACCTTCCTATTAAGGATGGAATACTACCCCAACCCCCGCCTCCACTGGCAGAAACTGGTCACTTCTCTTGAACGACTTGTGGTTTGAACGAACCAGGCACATTGATCCCTCCCATTCCATTCACGTCCTTCGGAATTCTACTACTGCAACAGCTAATAAGTCTGACGTTGGCAACGCTGGCAGCTCGATCAAGCGAAATATGACAGCACAGAAAATATATCACATGCATATGAGGAGCCACCGTATGATGGTCAGGAAGCGCACACGCTGCGGTTCGATTCGCATCAGTCGAGGGGCCCTGCTTCGTTCGGAGGCCGGACTTTGTTGACGCGCGGCTTCGCAGACGTGACAGAGTTTCAGTGAGCATAAGTATAGCACCGCTAGACGCAATACGACAGCGTTTCTCTTCTCGTTCGCACAAGGTGCTGATCTTCACGGGTCTCGAGCAGTGGCAGTTTGTATTCCAGGATCCCTTGTATTCCATCGTCTCATCGTGGTGTAGTCAACTTCCCCACAGGAATCAGGATAAGTGTCAATGGCAGAGCCGCGAATGATCGGGCTTCCAAGGTGAGTGGGGGCATGTTTGGAGTGGTTAACGTGGACACCGGAGAATTGTCTCGAACTAGTCGAGGTGGGTGATTCCAGTGACGATGGCGGAACAAAGAGGTGTGCAGATACCTTCACATGCCATGGCTCCTTCAACTCCAGGCACATGCACAAGCAGTCTCCGTCGGGTGGCGTCCTGAGCGATGTGTGGGTACCTGTGAGTACGCCATCAGACAGTTGTTTGGCAATCCATGAGCAGCACTCAGCAAACTGGTTGCGACGGGCCACAGGACGGTGTTTGCAGCACCCCCACAGAAGTTCCCTTGTTGCAAACGACCCGCATCGAGAAGTCAGCCGACAAAGGGAAGGCGAGATAAGGAAAGTTGGGCAAATACGACACTTGCCAGATAAGATCAACCAATTTTAGAACAGACCCTGAGCTCGTTTCGTCCAGAAGAGAAGGGGGTGCACATGAACGTTCTCATGTTGGGTATAGACACACCGCTCGTGGAAGCTACATAGCAATCGCCCACACGGCCGCACCGGCACTGACACCCAAGCAAGCGGTAGAGAATATACCAATCGACATTGGCATGCCAGCCCATATATACGTAAGTATGCCAGTGAACGCCAGAATAAATCCGGCTGCGGTGAGGCAAAGGGTGGTGTAGTAACAGCGCGTCAAAAGAGACAACGGGGGCGGGGAAGCAGATACGGAAGTTCGGCGCCAAGACGTGGGGAGGAAACGAAGTGTCCCTGGCTGCAGTAAAAAAGTTACAAAGTTGCGTAGCGGGCGCACTGGCTCGAGCACAATCCTTCGTGGAAGAGCCTGTGCTGGTTGAGCTAGGGCCAAGACCTGACAATGGGATGCCTCCAACCTTTGTATCCTCTTCTTCCATTTCGTCGACGATCCGGTAGCGAATCAATGCAAACGACGCAATGTAGCCAAGCACAGCTATGCACGGGTTGGAGGTAGTGGGAATGGCAACACGGGAAACACCTACTTGCACAGATGTGGAAGATCAAGGCTCCCGCAAGACAAGCATACACCAGTTCACGTGCAGTAGCGCCCATGGAAATTCCAATTTGTGTATTGAGAGCAGTCAAGGAGAAGAGCTGCCCGTCCATTGATGCCAGGAAGGCAGTCTTAATCGGGTTATGTTATAAAGATAAATATGACCGAAAGCTCTTATCGTCGACGCACCACAACAGTGAGAACCTGCAGCCGCTGCATCCAGGCACTTAGTAAGTCAGAGTCGACTTGTGCTCGTTTCTTGTCATCATCACCAGAGCTCGAAGATGGCTGATTCCTTGCGGTAGATTTGCCTTTCCCATCGCTCGTGCCTGCAATGTCGTCGTTTTCGGGTGGGTGATCCTGCATATTAGACATTCACAAGACGGCGACCTTGTAATTGGGTCCCACAAGACAGTTACCGGCAACCTACGGGAAGAAACATTAACTTTAGATGCTCAAGGTGCGACGCTGGAAGGGGGCAACTAACCAGGGTTATTGGCGCTAACGGTTTTTGAAAGCTTGTCGCGCAGGCAGCTTTGTGGGCCTGTGAAAAGCAGGACGATTTCAAATATTATGACGCAGGCGGCTCGGGATTTGATGGCGATCGAGCGCTGTCTTGTCGGGCGCTGCCCAAACAGGGATTGCTCGCTGGTTGAAGCAAAGGCAGCTGGACACCATGCGACGTAAAGCGGATTCGGAAGCGCGATTATCTGCCGTCACTTTGTCTGCCAAGCCTTTGGTGCGCAGCATTGTTGTGGGGGTGTTCTTGGGACGACCACGGATACCACCATTGGAACGCATTGAACGAGACAAGCAGATCTCCAGTGCAATCCAGCTTTCTGGAGGAGATCAACACCGTGTTCATTGCAGTGAGTGGTCGGACCATCGTGGGAATCGAACATCAAATGGCGTCACCTCGCACAGCCCGGCGCGACTCTGCGGAGCCGAATCATCATCGAGTGAGTTTCACGTCCAGTTCTTTGCCCTACAAGGATGAAAATGTCGTGTCGGTCACCGTGTATGGTTTGACAGGAGGTCTTCTAGACGCTTCTGAATGATCCTTTCCTGTCGCCAAGACAGGGATCAAATCTTCTCTCTGAGTCACAGCTCGTCCATTCATATGCCCGCATTTTCGTGCATCGTCTTGACCATTTTTCTTTCAGGGCTGCTGGTGTCTGCACGCACGTTGGGTCCGACATGTCTCCCGTTTCGTAGACCAAGGGTGGATCAGAGGCGTTAGGTGTCCTGTAGACATCGTAGTCAGACTATCGAATGGGTCGTCCAGACCTTCCCATGGCCCACATCGATAGGTCGTTGCTACACTCATCATACGGCATTTCCAGCCCGGTCCCTCACCGGTGCACCACCCAGGATCCGACCCCGTACTGCAGACAGAGCGTGCTTTAGCCTGATGGTCGGCTGAGACGAGACACGTTGCCCAAGGCTTGCCCTAGAACGAGGAAGCTTGCCAGAACGCGCCAACATCCGGGTCGTGCCGTGAACATGAGGCGACGTGCCCAGTTCCTCATGTCATTTCCAGGTGGATACATAAACTGCAAAGGGCGCTCTCGTGCATGACCTGCCAAGCCGTTTATCTTGCATTTGTCCCCCTCCCCACTCCCTGTTCCAAATCATGGCTACGATGGATATCGAAATGGCATCTCCAGTCGGACCCTTGGTCGCTGTAGGATATGACCAAGATCGCCAGTTCGGCATTCCGGTGAGGACTATCGATCGTCTGCATGGTGACGGAATCACCCAACTCCACGCTGTGTCACAGGCCTATCAGTCTGAAGTTGATCTTTGTCAACTTCTACAGGCCATGTCCCTAACCAAGGGGAAATTCAAGGTCGGTCGATTCCACTTCATTTCCGAGGCCATCATCGACGATCGTTGGAAGAAAGGTTCCCGTGATAGACCATGTCCCAGATGCATCGCAAAGTGCACTCGAGCACGATGCAAACACAGAGGACCCGGCATACCATGCAAGTCCTTTCCCCCTCAACTCTTCTTATCACTCAGCCCAATCACCCCCCTCTAGTCCGACGCGTCGGAGTCATCAAGATCAAGCTCCAGCTGCTCCGTCCAATCCAACACCGACTCCCCGCCCACCTCGTCCACCATCGTCCACCACCCTTTTCAACTTCCCGCATGCCACTTCCTCCAATCCATCCTCGCTTCGCTCGTCCCCGAGTCCCCCGTCCTCTCTCCCTCTCCGTACCCTTACCCCGCTACAGGCGCGTTTCAGACAACGAATGGCGTTTATCTGGACACACTACTCCTTCATCGCAGTCTTCTCGCTGCGTTTCCTCCAGCACACGCAGGGTGCGCAACAGCGCTGCACGAGATCGCCAGGGCGATCGAGGTGCGGGCGTGGCGGGCTGATCGGGACTCGGATGCGGAGGCGGTCGCCGCGTTGAGGCAGGAGGCCTACATCGTTGCACATTGGGTGTGATTTCACTTATTGCCTCAAGAAGTCTGCAGGTTAGACTTCTGTATGGAGGGACTAGCAATTTTGTCCCTTGATTGAGCGATGTTTGGTACGAGGTCCAACCATGCGTAATATGTACACTAGATCTTACCTTTCGGATGATATACTTGACGAGAAGATTCTAACATTACTGTAAGCTGTTCTCTCTGCCAACGTTCAATTCCTCGCCGAGACCTTGAATTTTGACCATGTCGGGTGACCTCATCATGGTAGTGATTGCAAAGTATGTAATCAAGACTCTACGGTACATTGCTGGAGTAAACCAACACAGATATATTAGGCAGTACATCAAGGAACAACCTTAGTGCCTCCATTAGGCGGTAGCGTTGTTGAAGACAAGCAAGTTAGGTGTGCCCCTGCCTACGTCCGTAATCAGATCACGGGTCGAGAGCGCCACGATAGCCTTCTTGAGCTGCAGAGGAGTTATGGTGACAGGACCTTGTGAAACTGGGGTAAAGAAGTCGGGTGAAGGAAGGTATTGAGACATCCAGTGAGGAAGCGCTGCGCGAGCAATAGCGTAGAAGGAAGCATATGTCTCCTCAGGAACAGACAGGGAGGGGATGGAAGGGTTGAATGTCACGGACGGGTAGATGGAGAGGAGGTACGCGATCAGGCCAGCAACATGGGGTGACGCCATGGAAGTACCGGAGAGCGTGGAAATCGCCGTTCGGTGACCGGTATACGTGGAGAGAATGTTAAGACCAGGAGCAAAGACGTCCACACATGAACCATAGTTGGAGAAATAAGCACGTTCATCACCAAGCGTAGAAGCTGCAACAGTGATTGCGTTCTTGGATGCCGCGGGCGAATAATCACAAGCATCCTTCTCATCGTTACCTACATGCCGTGAGCAGATGAAAGAAGAAGATGCTCGAGTTTCACGTACCAGCTGCGACAGCAAAGTGGAGCCCAGCATCGACGGATCTGTCGACAACGATATCCAAGGACGGTGACCTAGACCCACCAAGACTCAAGTTGCCAACGGAACCCTTGTGAGAAGTCTTGCCAGTAGCAGCGAATTCAGCGCGGGCAGCTGCGGCTTTGAGTTGAGACTGTTGCGAAGCCCATGCAACCCCAGCAATGACATCGGACATGGGTCCACTGCCATTGGCACCGAGAACTTTCACGGCAATAAGATTTGCCTTCTTGGCAATACCGTACTTGCGAGATCCGATAGTACCGGCACAGTGTGTACCGTGACCGTTGCCGTCCTCGTCTTCATCGTCTGGGATGGTTTTCCCCCAGGCAGCGCGACCCTCGAACTGGTCGTGGTCGATATAGATACCGGTATCGACAATGTAAACGTCAACACCCTCGCCGGCATCTGGGTGGTACACATAGCTCGAGAAAGTGCCAAAAGTAAGTCTCTTCCTGTGACTGATACGAGCGAGACCCTATGGCACACAGAGTGAGAGCAGGGATAAGCGGAAGAAAGAGGGGCGTACCCAGGGTGCACCCTTCTGGTTGCCAAGCGGCCCGACCTCGGTGGTGCGGACAACCTGATCACGCTCTATGAAATCAACCTCTGGCATTCTACGTATCTGTTCAAGAACACCGTCGGTGAACTCTCCAGCATAACCTTTGATGTGGGTGTCATAGAGGTGGCGGACGCCGGAAGCGACATTGTTGCCAATGAGGGAGTCAGACTCGTGGGCTGACTGCAGGAAGTTGAGGTGGTTCTGCATCAGCGAGGGGGATACATCCTCTTTCAACACGACAATGTACGAATTGTTGATAGTACCGTGGACGTGTTCAACTTCGACGAGGGGGGCAACAGCGAGGTAGGGACGACGCTGTGAGGTGTACGAAGAAGTAGAAAGAGGAGAAGCCAGCGCTGAGGACGCCAGCGACGCCGCCAGAAGGACAAGAGTGAATTGGGGCATGACGGACGATGAGAAGAGTCGTGAACAACCAAGCGCTTACTACTTAACTGTTTCCGAGCTTATGATTGGCTTTGTTTGGTTTCAGTGGCGAGCATCTCCAGTACGACACCCATTCTGAGTCATCCCATGCTATGCCCCTGTGGCACGGGGTTAAGCCTGCCAACTTCAAACCTCGTACCTGACAAAGTACTGCGTGATTTGAATACACCTACAAGCCTCAACTGGACTCAAGTGACGCGCACAGCTATTTACTGCATCCTTTGCGGACGCGAGGTTTGTACGGTGCCAAAGCGGCGACATGCCACCACTGGGAGTGTTCCACGTACACATGGGTCTCGATTTGCAATTGGCTCTAGCTAACGCGCAGAAGCGGCACCTGATCAAGATACAACATCCGCGATCCAATCGAATTGCTCCAATAAAAATCGCTCCCAGCCGTCTGAACCGCCTTTTTTTCGCGAGAAGTCAGTGAATCACTACCTGCCTTGATACGATAAGTGAGTAATTGGTTAGCATCTTGACAGGTGTTGCTCATTACTCTTCCAACGTACCTAGAGATTCCTCTCCATTCCATTGTCGTGAATCGGAGTCCTGGCCCGGATCATCCAATGATGTGACCACTTCGGTTCTACTAGGAACGAACATCGTAGTGGCGCGCACTGGCATGCGCCAAGTCCCAAACCTTGGGAAAACTATTTTCATGTGAAAACATATCCATCGCTGAACGGAACTGATCATCACAATAACATGTTAACCCACATGGGACAGTATATACGGACAAGAGAGAATAGATATGGTCCAACACTCGTCCCGTCTAGTCACTTAAGTCCTCTATCCATATAGTGGACGTTGATCGCTGAGCTCTTTTTACGGCGGCCAAGCGGCCAAGCAACCGCCCATCCGTGTTTCGCTTTCCTTTGGTAGGATGCGCAGCACGAGCGGAGACACTGGGAACTCACACCATCACTATTCGTGTCAATCCATTTCACAAGAAGACGTTTGCAAAGGGCAGCACCGACTTTCCATGTCGGCGGTGTGTTCGAGGGTTTGTTTCCATTGTTTCCCAGCCCTACAGTTGGTGCGCCCCTCTCCTTGACTGCTTCCTAATCGGCTGTTCTTCCCATCGTCATGTTCGCAACGTCTGTCCTCGACGTCGAAGGCCCAGAGAAATACAGACGAACGTTATAGATCTCCGAGTACGATGACGAGAGGGGTATATAATGCAGCCTCACGTTAGTCCTCGAGTCCTGAACACAGACGAACGACGGCACGGAAGAGCACCAGCACGACCTACCATGGCTGCATCCAATCCGAAACGTACTTCTTGTGAACCATCGACTTGATCACAGCGTTATCCGACG
>JBBPRB010000395.1:0-16943 GCA_038092815.1 Hortiboletus rubellus | reverse complement strand
CGCGGATGATGAGCGTATCTGTTCCGAGTCTACTGCGGGTGAGGTCAAGGAGCCATTCGATAATGACCACGACGACCTGCTCTCTGAAGGTGTCGTATGCGCGCCGAATGGTGACGTCAATCTCGATCTTAGAAATGCTCTGGGCTGTCTCTAGGAGACATGTCACATTGGTGTTCATATTGATGATCTCACGGCCATGTTCGTCGATGGCGTGTGCCATTATAGTCGCTTCTTTGCGATCACGGTTTGTTGTATCGCAGATGAGCTGAATGACTTCGTCGAACGAATGTTTGTCATCGTTCCAAACGACGACGGAGTATTGGTCTCTCTGCATGGGGTCTGCAGTAGGCTGAAGCCGAAGGTCAGCCTCATTCGAGGGCATGCTTGGTTCGTCTGGAGAGCAGTCAAAGGTGTCAAGAAGGAAATCAAGGGCATAACCGATGGTGCGAGCCATGTTATCCCTGAGTTCCGGAGGGAAGGCGGCGCGGAATGGATAATGAAGGACCGGAGGGATGTCTACATCGGAGATGGTCCTCGGAAGTACTCTTGGGGTTGAGTCAGGAGCGGGGACGGAGGAGTCAAAGGTACCATCGGAGCTATGGAGGAGAGGGTGGAAAGGACATTGAATATCACGACGGCAGGCTTCGGCATCACCGCAGTCACAGCAACTACCCAACTATTGTGCAATGAAGAAGCTGACGTTATGGTCCTTGTGAGGGCTGGAACGGAAGCAGCGACTGCAAAGAACACAACTTTCGTCAAGGGTGCAGTCTCTAATGGAAGAGAATTAGGAAGGAGGCGGGAGAATGGGAGGCGCGGTGCTCACGCTCTCTCCTTTGGTGAATATGTTACCACAAGGACAACCTGGCACGATTGGAAGTTCTGATCCCATGCCTGCAAAGCCGAGTTCCGCCCGAACTTGACCGAGAGTGGCATGCATGGAGAGACTGGAATTGGAGAGTGGAAGGAAGAGATGGGCGTATGGTCCCCAGAAAGTATTGTAAAGTTCTGATAGGATCTCTGCGCGGGTTGCAGGCGTGAAGACTATTTACGCGAGCCAGGCATTGTTTCGAGAGCAAAGCGGAGATGAGACAGAGGATCGGATGGCCGGTCGCGTGGGTTCATAGTTGGAGGGAATTTGAAGCTGAGGAAACCCATGATTCCAGACATGGTTGCGGATGCACTGCTCGATAACGGGGGCGGCAACGACGACGATGACGAGGGCAATGTTAATGATGGTTCATGCAATGTGACGATGATCTCGTGATGGCCTGGCACCAGGCTCGACTGGTCGGACGAGTGGATCACGTGCTCGTCTCATCGCCGCCGCTTCGAGTCGTCGGACCAAGACGTCCTGCGATGCGACCCGGCTCGAACAAGCATTAGACTCCATGGCGCTTTGGCACGCATTTAGCGATGAAAGTCTGTTCCTTTTTATCCCACCTCTGTGCTCATCCTGGTTCTTTACCCCAGACCTCGCCATCGAGGATGCCCCCGTGAACTGTCACGCGGTTTGACTCCTCCGTCTTTCCATACGACCAAACTCATTCGATCTGAGCGCGTCTATTCGAATTCCCACCACCGGTTGATGTATCATCCTGCTCTTATTCCCTGTGAGTATTTGTAACATCATGCATGCTATGGATCACGATTATTGGTCTTGCATCACCTGCCCCTTTCTGCTTTCTGGTTACCTGTAGGGAAGGCGCGCCATAGGAAGCTGACAGGGGATTGACGCACCTACTGATATGCGACCAAATGACAGCTACCACTAAAGTCTAAATCTGCCTTGACTGATTGTTAGATCGACTACTGTACAGATTAAGAGACCCGGATCTGTATGTAGAGTACAGCAATATATATATCCCTCTGCATCTGACTCGATCTCCTTGGCCCTCCAGCTTCTTGATCTCCGGAAATAACACCTTAGGCATTGCCAAGCACAATTGTGTTGCTCTAGAAATCTTGGCATCTCATTGCGAGCAAACGTCGTGGTGGCTTGACACCCAGCATATGCGCGATGGCCTTCAAGAAGAGCGTCGTCATTTGATAAGCGTATGTGCAAAGTTACATTCGAAAAAAAAACGTCACATTCCCTCTGCTTGCAGTTCAACGTTTTCATCGCAGGGTGCCACCCTCATTCAGGCGAGTCGGGTCTGGCGAAACGTCTTGGCCTACGAAACATTTTGTATGGCCAATCGAATGTCCAAAAAAATCTAGGTACAATTACTTGTCGAAGTCGTATGTAGCCATAGTTCGAAATGCTTTACCCGCGTGCTCCACTACTCCTCGTCGACTCGATGCAAGATAGAACTCGGCGTGGTATGACTCCTCCTACGGACAACTCCCCTGACCGACTCAGAGGACGCTATTCATCATCTCCTCCTCCAGATGCATTGCCCACGATTAGATCCCGTGCAACCGGTTCAGTTGACTCCAATTGGTCAGGTAATGAGGCAAGGGCTACCTCTCCATGCGGCAAACGATGAGGTTCCTTCAATAGCCTCGCATGAATTCTAAGAATGATATCGGCCCCATGAGGAATCTCCTTGTTAGCAATGCGCCGTGCAAAGGCAGGAAGACCCGTAACTATTGGGGGTGATGTGATGTAGGAGTATAGCATATCGAGCTCCGTCTCCAGCAGTTGAGGATGTCTACGTCGCAGTAAGTAAACAGCGTCCTGATTGAAAGTCGACGGGAGCGCACCCCGAGACAAGGCTGCATGAAAGTTCTTTCAGAATGTTGTGTTCCGAAAGCCCGCTCCGAATGTGGGCCAAAGCCACATTGCAAAGGTGATCTAGCCCAACCTAGAGGCGCGTCATTGAGCGGGAATTTCTAATTCTGGGAGGATTAAGTGCGATCAGCCATACGAACCTTGCAGGCTAGACGATACGTGGACTTAGCGGCGCACCTCGGCTCGTCTAGAAAGCTTATCGAAGATTTGTGATGCCTACCAGGTGTCGGTGTTGAACTGAGAGGTAAGAATTGGATCTTTTCGGTATGGAAATAACTCAGGAGGGTATACCATCTAACCTCGAATGTCGCTCACCCGATGAAAGAAAATGATGACGAAAACTTACGTTCGGAAGGCGGTGTCTTTAATAAGAATATGGCGATTTCCCGGGACCGCAGAGGGACGGCAGTCTTCTTGCACTACTTCTTGCTATCCACGGTCTCCAAATGTCCACCCGTGCTGCCCACTACCGATTCCGGCCCGCCATCGTTTGCAGAAAACATATGATACGTTCCAGGCCTTTCCGGATTCACGATGAACGTGGTGGACTCAGGCCAACAGATCCGGGGCCATCCTTGTACAATCTTTATAGACGGCTTAGTTGTCAATTAAACAGACGATGGAGGACTCCACCTATCGTCGCCCTTTGATCGTGTTTCAGCGCTAGTGTTGGAAGGGGTCCCTCGTAACACCGCAGACTGGTCCTTCGAAGCCTCCAGATTTGTGGCAGGAACAGCGGCGTCACTGTCTTCAAGGTCACTGTCACTTTCATACCCATAATCATCAACCCAAGCATCGTTAGGAACGTCATTGTCAGCCATAAGGCCAACCAGCGAAGGGTCTGAAGGATTTGTATCCGCGCTCGACACTGGATGCCATTGATGAATCCAGGAATCGTTCGTTTGTAGAGGAATCGCTCACGGTCCAAGAAGTATTTTAAGCTCTTGGCTAAAAGAGCATTGCTCGCACAAAGAACACAAGGCTTCGTGACTCAGGCCGACGTTGCAGACCTGGCGGAGAAGAGATAGAACTGGGTGTCAACAAGATTTTCTTCAAGAGACTTATCGTGAGTCCTTCTATGCGAGCCAATTTACCAGGATCAAGCATGCGGCCTACTGTGAAGTACGTCAGATGGATTGTGACCAGGAATTTACGTGGTTGATCCAAATTTTGTGGTAGGCTTTGCTCACCAGAATGGTGTTACACTGGCAGTACCGGTACTGGGTCGTTGTTGCCTAATAACTCCAAATGGGACTGTAGCAGGTTGGGTTGTGGTAACTCCAAGCGCGCCAGTACTAGCATAGTCCACGGGAATCGAATCAGCTGCACGCTGTTGGGACGTGAATAGTGACTCAAAGCGAGCCAGTGACTGCTTAGCAGGATGGCGTTTGGATGGCTGTCTTGCGATTTTGTTGAAAAGCCTACACGCATAATTCCTGATTCAAGATATTCAGCAATTGTGGGCAAGATGGAAGCAAGGTGTCCAATTCCGTTGACCCACCTCTAAGGACGTACGAGTCGGTGCGGTAGGGAAGTTTGACTGGAAGAAACACATGGGTAAGAGCATAATTCAATGGCGTAGAAGTATGGGCGGACAATGGTGAACTTGTTGCTTTACAATCTGGGTCATCGGAGGTAGAGGTAGTACTGCAGGCGGCGGGCTAAGGCGACAGGCGAGCGCGCGAGTTCAATAGTATTACAGCACAGTCTCAATTGACAAAACCAAAGTCATGGCGATGCAACCTTTCCTTCGGACCTGATCACCAGATTCTGAATCTCAGTCTAATCTAGGGACGAATTCTCTGTTGGATATGTCTGATCCCAGTTCGTGATCCTTTACTTCAATTCTCGAAGATTGAAATCACCGTCAATGCCGTCAACCTGAACACACATTTCATTACATCCTAAACTCTCCGCTCTACGTTGGGATCGTTCACATGTGGGCAGCACATCCAAAGGTCCACTTTTCAAGCTCCTTTATGCACTACCTCTGTCTCGCTCATATCCTGTCACAACGTGCAACTACTACTAAGAGGTGACTCGGAGGACCGCACAAAAACGCTGTTGGAGGAAACACTGAGAATTCGACTTCTTGTCCTGGGCGAACCAAATCTTGAGGTTTAGTGCTTCCGAGGGGGCCGGAATGCAACCACAGAGGAGTGCCAAGATGCATCCGTATCTGTTGTATCCCGTTGCCGGCACACAACTTGAAGCAGAGCCCTTCTCAGTTAGATTAACCTGGAACTGGACGTTCCCTAACAACCCGTGGAAGAGGACCCGGGTGCGCGGAAGTTTGCAGCATCCGACTGATTCCAATTGTAGATGCGGAGGCAACCAAGAGTCCAAGACCAAACTGCTAAATCGAGATGACATGATCTCTAGTTTAGGTATGCGTATCCATTGGCGGGCACCCCCGATGATCAAGGACCTGTCTCTGGACGGCGTGCTGGACCCACTCGGGTTGGTTTCTAGTCACATAAGATGATTCAGCATTGTATTGACGCTCAGGGGCCCTGGGAGCGATTACACTATTCCATAGGGTGAACACTCTCAATCACTTGATATATCTCACTATATCTAGACAGATAGACGTCTGAATCCAGACTGCTCGAACCATCCATACTAGAGCCCTGATCCATCTACCCTTGCATCCGACACTCAGCCTCAGGCTTCCGCTGGTTCTATCGTGAATAAAATCTACATCCTTCGAATCGGTTAAATTATCCAAAGGAACGGATCCAAGCCGGGAATAATGCCACGTCCTGAAACGAGTCAAGTTCCATCCTTCATGGGAATTATTGCAGCGCTGCGGTACAAATAAATTGATTTATGCTTCGTCATGCTGTATGTGTGGAACAAAGAGCCATTGTGTGCCTCGAAGTGGACCTGAGATCAATGCACTGTCAAACCCAAATCGTCTGATCATCTTCATCGATCAACGTAGGATACCAAACGGGGACAGCACAGAGTAATGGGGATTGATAGTCCCCCGACTACCCTGTGGCCGATCAAAGCGACCCGACAATGGCTGCCATCTAGGCCATTCGGATCCAAGATTATTTGTCACGCAAGACAGGCACGATGATGCGGAACACACACCGTGGACGCTCTGTGTGTGACAGCTGTGGCCATTCCCACCACTCAAATGCAACGGTGCGTGACGTCTGCATGACCAAGCGTTGCTACACCTTCAGGATGACGGAGCGAGTCTCTTAAAATTGAGTCCCAACGGTCAAACGGACCCAGGACGGTTCAAAGTACTGTCGCTCGCTTGAACCACAATGACCATGAGGATGCCCTGAGTCACGGTCGCCTATGCGGCCCCACAGAATTCTGGTTATTTCTTAGATGACGCCGCAGGAGCCGGTGACACCTTGGCGACAAGGCTTTCTTTGGCAAGGGCGTAATATCAGCACAAGCACAACATAGGGCTAGAATACTTGCGTTCATTTGGGCTCGGTCGCCGTCACGCAAAAATCCAGGGATATCAGGAATCAAATTGACTCGGCTTGATCCTTCTGATAAAGAGCTCTTCGGCATTCCGCCGACGCGCACACCCGCACCGAGCGCTCGAGTGGTGTCCTAATCTAGGTAATGCGCGGTCACGGTAATATCAATCCCGAACCCGATATGTGCCAATACCCTCTGCCCAACCATCCATATCCATAGAGGCTGCGCGGCGGGCGGGCAGGTTCATCAACATATGCCCCAGAATGGCATGTTCGAACAAGAACAAGATGGGCTATTGAGAGCGATGCGAGCGTAGTGAGCGCAATGGGAAGAATCGCAAAAGATGAGACACCCACGGGTGAATATCGCCCGTGGCGGCGCACTAGACGCTGAGAAGTGTCCCAGGACAAGCGCCATTCCCTTGCAAGACCATGCGGCCGCACCGCCGCGCATCGCTCGACATGGGTCGATCCACACAGGAAGACACCGACATGCAGGTCCGCAGATCGTCCTTGCCCAATAACATCTAATCTGACGAATTGGAAATTTATGAATGCAGCGCCTCGTGGAGGCTGGTAGGGGAATACCTGTATCCGGAAGGACGCTCAGAAAGATTGCTCTGGGCGGCAGCGCGCAGCCGGCTTCTTATCTTCTATCAAGATCACGATCAGTGCTTTGCAAATGCACGGGCGGGAACAGCTCTTGGGGCTCTCGTAGTCTCATAGACTCATACCGCTCGTGAACAAAAATAACCCAGAAACAAATGGACAGGGGAGGGGAGGTTTGCGCCCACCAGAGAATGAATGCTTGTGAATAAGCTGACTTTACCGCCGCCACCGCCTGGGAATGGGAGGGAGACGGCCGAAATGGGGAGACAGAGACGGGATGGCGCGAGATGGCGGGAGCAATAACCAAATGTGACGAATGTGAAATTTTGTTCCGCATTTGCACTATCCTGCCACCACGACTCACACCGTGTGGACCTGTTTTCCGTCGGAAACGCGCATTGTGACTAGGAATGAATCATTTGGCGCTCCGTGACTGCGGCTAACGACACTTTCGCGATAGCGCAGTGACTTGGGAGACAATGGTATATTTGTCATTTGGCCAAGATGACGTTGGCAGAGCAGCGGCGTACCTTGTTGGCCTAATTCGTTCCCTGGTGCCTCAGAGCCTATGATACCCTAGGAAGATGACGACATGTGAGAAACCGTCGTGGTTGGTATTTGCTACTGATATGGGCGCATCGGATTGGGTACACAAAGGGGAGTCCGGGGGTCAAGCCAAGACCAATACCATGATCTCCAAAAACATTCAATGGCACTGTATACCAAAGGGGGAGATACACCTATGGACGTAAGGTCAAACAACCGTCGTCTTCTCTACCCGACGTACAGCATCGTGATCGGACGACGATACTAATAGTATGGGCGCGGCACTTGCCGAAAAGAGGCGTCAGTAGTGACCACAGAGTGTGCGTGTACGACCGTGACGGTCCGAAAAATCCGCAGCTCAGCCTTCTCTTCTTTGGGCCCGAGGACAAATGAAGTTTGCTTGGCGATTGCTGGACGGTACTAACTTGGAGTTGTATGAGTGAAATCGGGAAAGGGGGAGAGGCTCGGCTGAACCGGCCGCCCAACATCATGTATCATGTGCCTGCCCCCTCTCGATTCATCGGTTTGGTTCTTGGGCGCGTCTACAGCTGGTCGAATACAGTATCACCAATGTATCGGGTTGACATTGCCACATCAGGTCCCCGCAGAGAAACGCAGTACCAGGATTAGATTGGGACACACGCTCTATGGGGTCGATCCGGTCCAATTCTCTAATTCATACCTGTCCTAAAATGTCCACGGGCCTTGTCCTTGTGACAACAAAAGGGGCGGTATTGAACAAGTTCGTTCACTTCCCCTAGCCTTGTGGGTGTAGTACCTGGGTGTTCAACACTGCCACCATCAATATCTACTCCAGAGAACGCTCGTCTACAAGAGAACAACCCGTCTTCGGAGGGTCGTGTTTCGGAGGTATGTCGTTTCATTGCTCCGAAATAAAACGACACGAGTTGGTCGGAGAGATGATGGCCCCGTGAGGTATCGAGCCTCGGTGCCGTAACGAGACAGACAGACCTCCGGACACCTCGACTTGACGACTGTGTGGCGGCCAAATATCCTGCCTCTCTTTTCCCAACCCTACATAAGGAAGCATTTTCGTGGGTTCCCGCTGCGAAGGCGGTACTTACGGTATGTGAGTCAGTCTAGTAGAGCGCATCTCCCAAAACTTATCTCGCCAGGGACAGCGGCACTGCTCTCTATTTAATGGAGGCTGCGCCCCCGACGATAGACATACGTATATAACCACCCCCTCTACAATTCAACCCGCATTCACGGAGCTTCCTCACAACGACCATCCTCTACTCACATACATCACACACGTCTTCTTTTTTCCTCTCCATCAAGGCTCTCATCCAAAGAGCCTTTCGTCGTCGTCGTCGTCGCGTCGCGTCTGCAACCCGCAAGCTGTCGATGTCCGCCTCTACGAAACAGGTCCGTTTCAACCTCGACAACATCTCTTACTCGCCCTCGCCCTCGCTCTCTGAGTCGTCTCTTCCTTCTTCGGGCGAATCGTCCGGACCCCGGACCCCTCCCCAGAACAACTATGCTTTGCTCCCTCTCCCTAATGGCCCTGTCGCCATCCACCCACTCCTCGCGTTTCATCCCTATGTCCCATCCATCATTTACAATGTCTCCCTTCTCCCCAACACGCTCGCCCCCAACGTGCACGCATCCCCACAGAGTCTTACCACGAGAGTACTCGACGAGCCCGCCACGCAACCTGCCATGCACACCATGACGCTCGTCATCAACCAACTCCCATGGAGGCTGACAACCAAGCCCACCAAACATTACGTCTCGGTGCGCGACCTCCTCGAAGCACTATACTGCTTCCTTCGTCACCCGGTGCTGCCATCCGAGTACAACATGCTTCCCATGCAGGCACTTAAAGATGAGGTGTCGATTGCGTTCCACAACCGGTGTGGGAGTGCGCCATCAAAGGAGGCCGCCGATGAGCAGTACAATAAGGGTGTAAAGCGGGTGGACTTTCTGCGGGGCCGAACTCGGTTCATGGGGCTGTCGAGCACCAAGGATGGTCCTAACGTATGGACCTTGAACCTTGCTTGATCAGTGGACGGGGGGAGCTATTCTTATACTGTATTTTTCGATTTCCCTCCTCTTTTTCTCGTGACGGCACTGGACATTGACAGAAACAGAAAAACAAGGCGATAAACTTGGACTCTGGCATGTAGCATATTCACATCCGTTTATTATTCCTATCGTTATACCATTTAGCACTTCTCTTCTCTCCATCATGGGCCCTGTTCGCTTTCGCTTTCGCTCATGGTCTTCGTTTGGATTCTGAAGCTTCTGTTTTTGTTTGGAGATAAAAAAGGATTTGTAATACATAGACACAAGGCAGTGTAGACAATAAAACCGAATACGAACTGTACAACCATTCTTTGCCTGTGGGAACTGTTCTGACTGCTGTACCTGGAGCACAGACCTGTTACCCCAGTGACGATCCGCTGCATCCAATACGTCGCGACAATCCTGTTCGCCCAAAAATCACTGACACCGCCGGGTCACCTTGCAACGGTTACACAAACCTATGCGACCTAGAAAATCGTCCCACCTGTGGGCGATGTTCGCAGCCATAAAATTTTTTCGATCAGGATGTCACGTGCGGGTTGATCACATCATCATCTCATCATCATGACGGCATCACGGTATTAACCGTACCATCTCCGTACAAGGTACTTAGTTAGGGGCACGTTGCCAATCACCGAAGGGCCAACCCCGAGCGCCACGACGTCATTGGTGCAAACACGTGCATGTACATATAATTCGTCAAAGAGCCGTTGCACCCCTCAGAAACCAACCATGTCCACACACGCATCCGGGGAGAAAAAACATCCAGGTTTCGGAGAGAGAATCAAGTAGGCTGTTACTTGGCGCACGATATTGACGTTGTCGCTAAGCAAATACATTTTCACGCAGAGGTGCAGCTCATGTCGTCCACGGTACGTTGTCTCCTGTCCTTTGAAAGGAGAGAACACTGTCGATTCTCACTATTGATTGGGTGACAGGCATCGGCGAAGACATACGCGGGTCCGTGTTGGGCGCATTCGAGTCTGGCCAGGGAGCCTCGGAAGAGGCCAAAGCCAAAGACGAAGGTATTGCCACCAAAGGTCGGTCCGAGATCGAACGGGGTGTTGCGCAGATGAAAGGGGTCGCGGTGCCCGTTAGTGCTGCTGCAGGTCCCGAATCTCACGTGGAGGGTAAGACCGGTGTTCAGCAGCAGCAACAACCAGCGAAGCAAGAGGCGTCCACCCAAACTCCAGCTCCAGCTCCCGCGGGGCCTACCCAGGCCGCTGCTTCCGCAGGTGTCGAATCCTACATAGAAGGTAAGACCAGTGACCAGCCGCGGCAGCAGCCTGCGAAGCAGGATACGTCTGGCCCACCTCCGCCTACACCTGTATCTCCTCAGGCCGCTGTTCGCACGGGCGACCCCCAGAGTCGGCAGACTGAACTAGAGTCGAGCCGACAAGGTCAGGCTGGCACAGAGAACCTCCAAAAGAGCAGCCAGGGAACCCAGGCTGGTCCGTCCGCTTGACTTCTTTTTTGATATATGTACCTCATATCCACCTAGCCTCCGAGGCCAAAACTCATCAAACGGGGGACAGGGGTCTCATCGGGGGGGATGGAGCAGAGGGTGGAGCCCCTCAGGGGCCAGGAAGCAGTGTATGAGGGGTTTCGGGTGTGTTCGGAAGCAAATATAATTGGTTACATTGCCCCGCTGTCGAAATCGCTGTGTTTGGTCGTCGCAGCTGCTGTACGATCGGCATGGAAACTCCGCGACAACATTTCAATCTCCGTTCATAGGGTGAATGGCTGTGAAGGAGCTTTTGTCCCGTGTGACCCAAATTAAACGGTTGGCAACTGAAGGGAATGTATATGGATCCCTAGGCCTCTGCCCCTGGCATCGCACAGCACCATTGTTGGTTCGCTAGCGTGTGGACACATAGCCTTGTACATAGTATACAACGCTGTCTAAACTGGTTCGTACATTTTTGGAAGGCTTGAGCCACCGGACTAAAGCGGCTTGTCTGACGAGATGTTTTGCGGGTCCTCCCACCCACCGGCCCGTGAGTGAATTTTGTATCTTTGCTGTTGTTCCTGTCGACGCGGGAACACCTTCTTTCCCTCGTGCTCAGAGCGCATTCAAGTGCGGCGCGTGAGGGCAATGGCCCCAAACTAATAGTTATCTCGCGCATACATCCATCGTTCCCCCCACTAATGCCTCCCGATTTCTCCTTGCGGGAACGCTTCTGGCGCGATGTCGCGATGGCTGTTGGACATAGAAATATGGATCCCCGGGCAGTCCGCGAAGCCGTGGAAGACATGATGCGCAATTATCGTCTGGACGAGGTGCCCGGCTTCGAGACAGCGTCAGAGGCGGGGTCACCCAACGTGCCAGATACGAGCAATTTCTCAGATCATTCCCCCTTTGCGCCTGTCTTTTCTCGTGCATCCGGCGTGCCGTCGTCCTTGGGTCGCCCTAGTGCCGCTCGGCCGATCTTCATGGGCACCCGTTGTACCCTACGCCGTCGGGAGTCCTGTCCGGAGCCACGCCACCCCGATCACTTTCCAGGTGGTGGGAATCCTGGTATTCGAGCCAATATAGGTAATGATTCTTTGGGCACTCCTACTCTGTAGCCTTGTTGACGTTGTGCTTCCTCAATGCCAGATGATCCCGTCAATCCAACGCCGGCGGGGAACAGTGGCCACACTCCGAGGCACTACTATCCCCAATTACCCACTTGGGCACCTCATCACTATGTCTGGGCATTTCCCACCGGCCATTTAGCTTGGAGTCCCTATCCTCAATTCAACCCAACCGTCCCTCATTCACTTGGTCCATGGGCAGCCACCCCCGGCACAGGCGGCCATCCCCTCCCCGGTACGATACCCCAGTGGACTCCTGGAACGTGGCCCCCGCTTGACCCGGCCCATGACGTCCCCATCCGTCTCTCGCCACACATAATTCCCAATCCTAATAATGCACATCTACCCTTTATTGACTGGAACGTCACGAAACATCCCTCCACGGCGAAACGACTGACACCCAATCATGTCGTCGTCGATATGTCCAGTATCTGGGAACACCCCGCCACACACACTAATGCACACACCATCGTCGTGACATGCGACGTCGGCTACATGTCCACGCTCTGGGGTCCTGTCGTCATCGACCAAAGCGGACCAGTGACCCTGCGCGACTTGTTCGAGGCGATCTACGAGTACTTTCAGATCCCTCTGACGTATCCAGAGGTGCAATACATTTGCAACTTGCATCCGAGCAATCTTCGTCGGATGACGGATGCGTATTATCACCGGTGTCGGGAGAGCCTTGCGCTTCCGGGGTGGGAGGCACGGCAGGGCTTGAAGAGGGCGGACGTGCTGGGTGATCGGAAGCATTGGTGGGGTGTGTGGATATCGTCAAGCCATGGGGCTTGGTGGCTCAACCTGGGGCTCATGAATCCGGCACACCGTGTACCTCCTTAGTGAATGCTTGTCTGGCCTTCTTTCTGTCTTGGACTGATTCTTGCCAGTGATGTACTTGAGACTTTTCGTAATCTAATCGCCCTAGAACGTTTGTAGCTAGTAGTCCCCTTTTAATTTCGGGTTGTATAAGTATGTGCCGTGGTTCTCCAGTCATATGATGTTCCGCACGGCGACGTTGCTCCGCCGGCGAGCCGTTTTACTACTCGCCCCGTCTCACCAAACAGCCCCGTGGCACAGGTGGAAAATAGCCGGTTGTTATTGCCATAGCAAACTTGCGGGACTTCAAGCTTCAAGCTTCACATCACAACTTATTTTATACCGATGAAGTTGCACCAATCGCCGAGAGCTACTGATCCCAGGTGAGTCCGGCAATCGGTATTGGTCAGCCAATTTTGACGTGCGTCCCAAGTCAATCATTGCGTTCAAATCCTCGCATGGCAGCCCGTCTCCTCATAACGAACCCATGGCTTGGTAAAATGTCGTCGAGTTTACCACAGCACCTCCCTTGTTCCGAGTCAAAAGAAACTCCCCGAGAAGTTGGTAGAGAAACAGGTGCCACGGACACGTCCTTTCGTTCACTGGGTACGATTCTCGCTTTTGTGTTCTCTTTTTGTAAATGGTACTTTGTGGGACGCATCCAATATCTTGGCAGTTACCGGCGGTTAGCGTACACCGCGTCATCTGTCACGTGCCTATTTGGTCGTCACATAGCCACACTACCAAATTTAATACACCCCCGCACAAACGACACACCCAAAATGGCTTGACCACTTGGCACATCAGAATCATTCACCCATCCTCAATCGCCTCATGCGTGATTGAGATGGATGAATCTCAAACCCGCATTTGAGGTGATGCCAAGGTTGGCAACGTTCCATCTTGCTCACGACTCATCGCCCCACTGATACATTACTTTGGGCGCTATCACCTTTCTGTCGCTCACGCGTGCACGCCCCCGGATGTGCACCATTTCGCGCTTCGTGAGATCAGCCACCCCTGACAACCATGTGCTCTCCAGATCTCGATCTCGATCCCAGTCCCAGACACGAGTCCCCCAAGCGCGGATGTGCCTCGGGCTCCTCTTGTAGTCGCAAAATCCCGCGCCGGTGAAGCGCACTACGCCAACGTCCTTTATGGACGCTGCCGCAGTGGGAACGGGTGTGGTGCAAGGGATCGCAACACTGAATCCACAGCGCTGGGGAATAGTAACGTCGCTGGCGCTTGTCCGAGGTCATTGACAAGCGTGAGCCAGAAGACGCAGAGGAGGGAGGTGTCGTGACGAGGAGTGGAGGAGGTGCCTCACGCTAGAGCCCTTGCATAGTTCTACCCCAGCATACACTGAGAAATGGGTGGGTCATGTCTTTTCGTCCACTTCGTACGGTTTACACCTTCGTTCCTTTTCTATATAGAAATGCTACGTTTACAGACGGACTATTTCTCCGACTCGATCACACTCATTGGCCTTTTACCGGCTACGACCAGGGCGCGGTACTGTAAGCGCATCTCCCTGAAAGCGCATCTATCCTTCAACTACCTTTCCGAGTCATACATTCGCCTTTCGTCGATTCCGCTCGTGCACGCGGACCGGCGCACATGTCGACGTCACATCTTGAATGGGACCACATTTTTCCACGAGCAGGATGTGTGGTCAATGCGACATAGCGTGGATGCCGACCGGGTAACGCTCCAAACGTTCACGCTAGATGGTATTTTTTTCTTGTACCAAGGGATATCCGGCTGACAAGACAACAGCACCGACCTAAAGACGCACGCGAAAGATATAGTATTGTAGGTAAGTGGCGTGTCATTTATGAGCTGTTCACCTCTACTCTTGCCGAAATAATGGTATTTCCAAGTCGGAATGGTACGATACAATTAATGCTAGGTGCGATAGCATGTCGAAATAGAATCAGATCTTGAAACCCCCAGCATGGCCCATGACGTCCTCTGGGTCTACCGCTGCTTTGATCGCTTGTAATCTCGGTAGGTTCGTACCATACAAGTCCTCCAGTGGTGTATTGAAAATGGCATAGTTGGGATAGACAACAGCGTTGGCGATGCCTTCATCCGTGGCATGTGCTTGGAGTGTCCGTGCACTCGTCCGTATCGCATCATAAACATCTTGGTCAGTCTCCGGTAATAGCCACGCATAGTAGATATTGAGTGGGAAGAAACCTTGTGTGCGGTCGGGTGGGTATGCTGATGGGGTCGTATTGTGGTCGAAGAGCGTAGGGAGAAAAGGCTCCACATCATAAGAAAGGAGAAACACAGATTTCGGAAGGGTTTCCCCCCAATACTGAAGCAGGACGCTCAGTAACTCGCACTGGTGATAGAAGAGATGTTCCGCTTACGGTCGACTCATTGACAATCGATTGAAGGAAGGAGAGGGGATAACTCGTCACAGAAACTGAATTGAAGACACCTCTGTTGGTACATTGAGATCCTCTTGCAACTTCGACAAAAAATGCACTTACCGTGTCCCGGAAGTTCCCGGTATAGACTGCACAAAGGATGAGAATGAACGCGTTGAAACAGACTGCGTGAATGAGGGAATGGCCAGAAATTCGTCAAAGATGCCAGGAGGTGGTATTGGAGCATCATAGAATATGATCTCGGACACACCCAGCTACCAAATCCGTCGAATCAGATTTCAAAGAAGGTGCTGCAAAAGGACTCGCCTCAATGAGAAGATAGTTATATGATGTGATTATCGCGGCCTTTGGGTCCGTGTTGTTTGCTGCAAAATTCGCTGTCGCTAGGTTGACCTGGTCTAGAACATCTGCGGTATAGGTGATGACACCCCCCTTTACATTTTGGATTAGTAGACAGGTATCGAGAATGAATGTGTACATACCCAAACTTGCGTCTGTGGGAATGTCTTTAATGTAAACCTAGTTACAATGCCCTAAACGACGATCAGCAACAAGTCGTCGCCAGAGCATTTCTACGCACAAAATTGTTCTGGCCACCCTGGAAAGTGATCAACGAGGTTGTCGGTAATGTTCAAGAAAGCACGTACTTTCAGAGCAAAGAACAAATCGGGGCTTGAAGTTTCAGTAACATTAATTGCCGTCCCATTAGGAACGACTAGCTCAAAAGTTTGCACAGTATCGATGGTTAAACCATATTGATTTGTAAGCCATGAATAGCCTGTCGATATCGTTCAAAATAGTATCTTTTACTCGTACAGGCCGTTTCGAACATACCTCCCCCCAGAGTGAATCCAGCAACACCCACACCGGACACTCGTCCACCAACGACATTCACTCCGTGTGGTTCGAGTGCTGCGTAGACGTCATCCCAGATCAGACCTGCTCCTATCGTCACCGTTTGTGCTGCGGCATCGTAAACGACCTCGGAGAACCTCGACATTGTTATCTGGACTCCCGTGGTCGATGAAAACCCTGGGTTAGTTGCGTGACCACCACCCTTCACCTGTAGGGACACGTTAAGGGATCCGAAATTTCCAGAGCCAAATGATACGAACCGCAAAGGGTGTGTGTGTTTCGCCAAGAATTCGCAGCTAGATGTAGCATTCTCGGTGAAAAAAAGGCAGTACATTTCATAGCGCATACTCACTGCAATACCAATGTCTTCGAGTGTACCGGGCTCAAACGAACAGGCTGCAATTTGAGTACTCGAGGACGCCCAGTGACTGATATCTTCAAAGTAGTTACCCATTCCTGTAATAAACATCATGCATGAACGTGAATTCAAAACATGAGGGGAGTACAATAACGAACCGAAATCATAGACTTCGGATGCCACAGAAATGGAGGTCGCAATTTTCTTGCATGTCTCCTGGCTGGGCTGGGAGGGTACTACTTGCGCGCCAACAAGGGTAGACTTGACGGCACAGGTCAAGATTGCCATCGCAATGCAAGGGAGAGTGACACGAATCATGCCGAACTCGAGAGGTGGGGAATACTACGTTTGCTTGCCTGGCTCAAAGAACATCTTATACGCTACTCGCAGTAAAGTTCGGGAGCCACAGGGATATGGTTTAGCATCAATGAAGAAGATGTGTCACTTCTTACGGCTTGCAGACGGCGTTCAGGCACAAAAGAATGCAGGTGAAGCAAATGGAGGGCAGAAATTCAGGAAGCCGGAGCTGAACAAAGACCGCCAGGATGTCGCCT
>JBBPRB010000394.1:0-16970 GCA_038092815.1 Hortiboletus rubellus | reverse complement strand
CCGACTTGACGTGCATCTCACGCCATGCCAGCTGGTAGTTGTCTACCAGACTGATATCCAGCTCGTACGCCCCCGTCGAGTTCGCATACTCGGACGTGCCGTATTTTTCGAGAAAGGTGACCTTGTTGTTGATGCCTACGGTTGCGATCAAGGGTACGACAAGCCCACCGATGAGGAACTGATGATCGTAAGTCTTCACTGCGGAGGGTACAGCGATCTCAAAAGACTTGCCTGATAATACCCGGTATTTGACGGTGTGTTCCAGACGTTCAGCGGGGTCCCGGACCAGTAGTAGGTCGACAGCCTGTTCCCAGCGCCACAATAATGAATAGGGTCCCCAGAACAAGCCGTGTTGCACTCTGAATCGGCGACATACGTCCCGCCGTTGGTAGTGACATCGGTAACGTCACCGCAGACTAGGATCTCAAGCGTTCACCACACACACGTCGGGACCAAGAAGAGTACGAAGACGTACAGCACTGTTGCCCGTACTCCAGTCCAGCGGCAGGAAAACCGAACGCAGCGCACTGGTTCAAACAAGCGGTGACCGTGTTGTTCGTCGTCCAATCCAATTCGTATGGGAACACTCTTCCCCCGGCCGCCGGCTCGCTACCCGATGAGGTGTAATCAGAACCTGACCACCCAGGTAGGGTATAACCACTCACGTGAGACATCCTTGGTATTTCCATGATCCGGGAAGACTCGTATTCTGAATGGTAGGCACGCCCAGCGCCGTCACGCTTCCCGTCGACGTATACACCGAGAGGCGATTGGGGCCACCGCACGCCTCGCTACGCGTCGTTGGAAACCGTCAGGAAGCGTACATGGCCAAGGTGGAGACTCACGCCGCGTTACCCCCGCATGCCATGTTACAGTCACTGTCGGGTGCTGTGACAGCGCCGTTCACCAGATAATCACCACAGACTGGGAGCGCCCTCAGCTGACGCACGACGAACGGGATGCGACTCACAGCACTGTGTACTGTACTCGATCGCAGCGAGGGTGAAATTGCTTGCGCTGCAGTGGGCGACGCAACTCTCGACCGTCGTCGCGCTGTCGTCGTATTCATTTCCGAGCACCCGTCCGGATGCGTTATCCACATAGCAAGCGGCATATTTCCATGATCCTGGAAGACCGCTTGTGACAGGAGACACGGCCCCGACGCTCACCGGGACTACCAGTGGAAAAAGCAGCGTCAAAAGACGCAAGGTAGCCATGCTAACCGTCGCTTACTTTATCCTGGAGCACCATTTTATAGAATATTAGGCGCGCTGGTGTGAAACCAACCGTCATGTCTGAGGGAATTTCTTGAAAAATGTTTGGTGGAGGGAAGCGGCATTGACCCATCAACTCCGGTGCTCGTGGAAATATCGGTGTTTACGTGCAGGTTGCCAATGGACGACTGCCACATTTTTGGAACGGACATTAACTGGCTGGGTTTCAAACCATCGAGCACAAGTCAAAAGACCCCCTGTGAATCGGGATCGCAGGATCATACGACACTGAATATCTGCAGGGGCCGTTTGCGCCAGTTCTCCGCAAGACGACGGTCGCGCGACGCGCGCACTGACGTATTTGATTTTGCGGGGAGAAAACGGCAAGGTGCCGAGTCGAAGCCCATCCATCAATGGCGGGCTGATGAATAAAGACAAACCAGGCAGCTGAACCTGGTTACCATTCCCATTCCTGACAAAAGAAGTCGAATCCGAGGGTTTGTTACAGAAAAGGAGATCCGCGGGTGAACCTCTGACTTTTGATGAAGGCGAAACGGATTCATCAGCAGAGCCATAAGGTGGAGAATTAGGGGATAAGAAAAGCAAGGGCATGCGGGTCGAGTCGGACTTGCCGCTTAAGCGATGTGAGCATGGATGGGAAGCCTTGCCACGAAGGTGTCCTGTTTGAGGGTAAATATATCGCGGACAAGTCTGAGAAAAGGGGATATATGCCATGACAGGGCCGTACAAGCTGCGCTGCTAGAGCAGGGAATTCGCCGCTAGGGGGGACGAGTTCGACAAGCAATTCGGCGCATAGACGTCAAGACCGGACTTGCAGAGGCACAGAAAAACAGCAGAAAATAAACGTCACAGTTGGGTGTCAAGCAGGACATGCTGCATCGTTGCCAGTGTGAAGGCAGGCTACGAGGAGCAACCTGGAGGATTGCACACATATGAATGACCCACATATGCGAAAGGAACCTTCGCGGACAGTGATTCCAGGATGACTAAGCGTCGTGCCGGGAAACCTTGTTGTAGGCCGGACGTGGCCACTGCTCTCGACGAGCTGGGGCATTCTGGGGATGGGGGGGTTGTTAGTGGAACGACGGTTGGAATGAGCGAGTATTGAGCGTGCACGGACCCATTGGCGGTTATGGAACAAGTGTGGCGTGAAATGTGTGCTGGGCTGCTAAAAAGAGCACGTTCACGCCTCCGACCCGCAAATCTACCTGCTCGGTGAGTCAACCTTGTCTGGGTTGCGCACAAACTTTGATTCAAAGTGGCTGATGCTTCTTGTTTTATCTCCATCATGATTCGCAACCGTAGCATAATACTCAATTACAGATGTCTACAAACTCTCCTTCAAACGCAACGTCCACCACGCCTGCCCAGCCCGCCTCGACCTGGACAGAGCCCCCCTGGTCCGGCTGGATAGAGACCACCGGCGATGCCCTCCTCATCCTCGAAGCCGCACGCCGCGGCCTCATCCCGAGAGTCACCCGCCGTCTCGTAGACTCGGAACGAAAAATGATCACCTCCGGGTCCGTCTTTGTCTTTGACGAGGACGAGAGTGGCATCAAGCGCTGGACAGACGGCTTCTTCTGGAGCCCCTCCCGCATTCTTGGCAACTTTCTCCTCTACCGCGAAACGGACAAGCGTGGTGCCGGCCACAGAGGCGTGCGTGCAGAGCCCCCAGAGACCATCAACGAGCACTCGCAGTACAACGTGGACGGCGCACGCCTCGAGGGCCAGTCCCTCAGCCGGCCCAAGGGCGAGTCGGGCTCCCTCGGCCTCGACAGACAGCGTGAACGTGTCCTCGTCGGCAGCCTCACTAACAGCTACAAGTTCAAGACCGACGGCCTCATGAAAAAGGTCGGTCATCGTCCCCTCCCCCCTCTCTTCAACTTTCTCACGCCTCTCTGCCAGACCTTCTCCCTCACCATAGGCGGCGTTTCGCAGCACCTCATCTCCTACTACAAGATAGAGGATGTCGAACAGGGCCGCCTGCGTTCTCCGTCCTCGCTGCCCGAACTCGCGTCGCTCGACATCAGCCCAGAGTACCTCGACAAGACCCACTTTCGCAATCCACCCAAGGTCGAGATAGGTGTCGATGGCGTCCCTCGTTATCGTGGCGAGGCAGACGACATCGACTCGTCGCCATCTATGCTCACCGGGCCCTTGTCTTCTGGCCTTCCTCTCCTCACAGATAGTCGTGTCTCGGACGGCAAGCGCCGTTACAACCCCTATGCCCCCAAGAAGCGGAGAGGCAAGGCAAACCAGTCCGAATCCACCTCTCCCACCGATCGCCAGGGAAATGCACTCCCCTCTCCCGCCACCCCCACGTCCTCCCAGGCTGGCCCACCCCCTACACCGCAAGGCTACCCTGACCAATCCCCCGTATCGAGCATCCCGCCACACCCCAACTACACTCCCTACCCACTCCCGTCGAATTATTATGGCCCGCCTGGGTACGCAGGCTCTCCTCCTCCCTCCTATGTCGACTGACCTTACCCTAGTGTCTCTCCAAGCGCGCAGCACCCGCAGCAAGGTCCACCCGCACATCAATCATATGGGTACCCAGGTTACAATAATAATCCGCCTCCCGCCGACCACGCTCAGCGACAGGGTCTAGTCCCTCCTTCCCAACAGAGTTTCTATCCGTATTATCCGCCGCCGCCGCATCCTCCTTATGGTGGATACCCCAACACATGGCAAGGGTACGGCAGTTACCCGCCACAAGGACCCCCGCCGCCAGGTGCGAGTGCCGAGCATCCAGAGAAACCATCGGAAGGAGCGGCAGAGCCGAGCAGCAGCCCCAACACCTCATAACAACCCCATCCGCCGAACTCTCCCCATAGATTGTACCATTCGTGTTACCCACTCCCTTGCGCAGTGTCTTATGGTCTCCATTACCCTTTTGTTTCCATAGATCATTTCGTTCGTTCGTTGGTCACCGGTCATTTCCGCACCTTGCACGCATCCACGTTACAGTGGATGTCGTCGACCTTGTAAAATACCGCCCGCTTCTGGCATATATTTCTGTGTACATGTACTATTTTCGAGCTTTTACCCAAGCTGGCTTCCCTACTCTATGCATAGCTCATAACTCGTCCATCCGCGATCGTGCTTTCGTTTGCGCTTTCCATCTGGCACCATGCTTCGTTTCGTGTTCTCTGGTTGAATGTGCGCCAGTATGGCGTGGACTTGATTGTCATCTGAGAAGGGTATATATATGACATTCGATCCTGGTTGGTAGTACAGGTATGCCAATTCAGTGAACCGTCTGCTCGATGAGTTGCCTTGCATCTCTGGTCGTCAGAACTCTGTCGTCCTCGTGCGCTCGCTGCTCTGTCAGGACAGGCACAGAAAGGGGAGCCAAGGCACGCTCACCACGTGGGTTCGTTGCGTCCCACGGCGGGATCTCGTCGTCTCACCTAAACGCGCATCAGCCAATTCAACTCTATGCGTACCCCATAACTCGTCCATCCGCGATCGTGCTTTCGTGTGCCCGTTCCATCTGGCGTTTCGTTTCGTACTCGACGTAGTACGGCCAACCATGCTCGGCAGGAAGCTTGTTGACGAGTCAAACGGACCCTATGATAGTATGCTACCGTGCGCGCGAGTCTACCCACTGTGCGCCAAGTGCCGGTTTTGAACTCGGCCAAGTCTCGACTACGTTGTTAGTCGTGTAGAATCTGTTTTTTCACAGCCACAGTGTAGGGAACGAGAGGAGGGTATCGCCCGATTACAGTAAACAAGCACGCCTTTCGCGATACGGCCCGTCCCCAAGGCTCGCTCGCCGTTCGCTGAGGGGGGGGGTCCGCACCCGTCCGATGGGCCGCCCTCGTCCATACGCGCGCGCGTGCGTCGATCGCGTTCTCGATCGGTAGCATACACTTTCATTTGTTTCCCCAGCGGACACCCGCGTGCCACAGGCGGCGAACAACGCGTCGGCGCTGCTTTTATTTCCCGTTCGTGGTCTCGGGTGGGTGGGGTTGGCGAATACCCAGCCGTGGAAGGGGGCTCTGGAGCGAACGGAGTGCAGGTCACCATAGAGGGGCGTCGACCAACTTGAGACAGCCAAATCATCACGTGTGGGCTGCATCTCTGCCTCCGACATTGCGGTCCGGAATATATGTATAGGGATAGGGCCCGAATTCAAAGGAGAGAGGCTCGGGGTAGAGGCGAGATCCACGCGGGGGAGTATACGGCGGCGGGCAGGTACAGGTGGGCTCAGACGGCAACGAGGTCAGGGCGTCGGGCGCAAGCTTATGTTCCGGTGTAGTACGTTAGGTTGAGGGCGGTCGCCGGGCTGCAAGCGAGTACGAGTTTCACGTACGGTATAGGATCGAAAGGCCGGGTGATTGATTGTTATTTCCTCGATCGAGCGGGTTGTCGTTGAAACTACATGTGCCGAGGGTGCTGTTTGGGGAAAGGTGGGAGAGGTGGAGTGCTCGGAGCGGTGGAAGCGTCACCAAAAGCAGCCCACCATCAGCCTATCTGGCGGCCGCTCACACATGCTAGACGACTGTCTTGCCCTAATACGCGTTGGACTTGTGCAGCAAGAAACGCACGGAGTAAGGGACGTGTACATTGTAGATAGAGCCTAATGCAAAGTTGACATGGGATTTGACAAGGGGTACAAACACAGGAACATAGCCAAAACATCACAGCTGACACAATCCCGACCGGCGTGGACTTGATCATGAGGGTATATATATGACATTCGATCGTGGTTGGTAATACAGGCATATATCCAGTGAACTAGATGCATCGTGAGTGAGGACGTGTTGCATTTTTGGTCGTCAGAAGTCTTTGTCGCCCTCGTTTGGTCGCTGCGACTTCCCGGCCCTGTCAGGACAGGCACAGCAAGGGGAACCAAGGCACGCACCATGTCGAGCGAATCTTCGTCGCCATCCTCGTTGAGCGGGTCCCACGGCAGGATCCCGTCGTCCCAGCTAATCACGCATCAGGCCCATCGCACGTCCAAAAACGAACTTGTTACGCACAGATCGTCGCCATCGACCTCGATCTCATCCTGGCGAAAGAGTCTCTGTTTCCATCCAAGCCGACGTTTCATCGTGTAGAGCGGGGTAAAACAATATTTGCCGGCCTTGTCACATGCTCGGCGGAGGAGGTCGGCTTGAGTATCGGACCACCAGCCGATGCCGCCGTCGCCGCCTGCGGTGATGCCAGGTGCGGCGGGTACGGGTACCTGTGCTACGAGCGCCAATGACACCTTTTCGCCGGCTGCGGCACGAAACGTGGGTCAAGGGCAAAGGGCAGACGAGGCGGGTAGCGCTCACACTTGTTGGAGAGATACATGGAGAAGGCGGGGCAGATGTGTACGCTGGTGACGAGCCACTTGTCTTTGAGCTTTGGTACCTTGTAGAGCTTGTCGAGGATGACATTGGGGGGGAGGAATCTGATGCGGGGACAGTGCATGATGAGGAGGGCGTCTCGTTTTCCGTGTTCGAATTGCCATTGTCCTTTGATGGATGCGGTGGCGAGGCCGGCGATGCCACTTGGATTGCGATCAGGACGCGAGTGGGGCATGTGAGGAGGCGACGCACACTTCTGGTCCCAGCGACAGGTCGACCCGTCTGGCGCCCTTGGAGGAGATGACGAGGTCCTCCTCTGCGCCGCCCTCTTGCGGGGGGTGGTCTGCCATGTGGAGAGAGAGCCCAAGCTTGTTGAGTTCGGTCTGGAAATCGGGGTCGTAGATGTTGCCATCGACCCTCAACTCGCCGGTGTCGCTCTCGACCTCGCCGAATGCGCCGACCTGCGAAACCGAGGTGAGATGGAGAGTGGGAATGAAACACGGCGGACCTCGACCGGGATGGGTGGATCCCAGTTGACCCATTTTGAGGATACTTTGTGGATGAGATCGATGTATTTCCGTGGGTGGTTGGGCATGGTTTGAGGCGATGCCGTGCCTGTGCCCGTCTTGTGCTTATGTAGTGGTCGCCGGCGTCTATCAGGCTACAGCGGATAATCACTGCGATGGTCGACCCCGGGCAGCGACGAGCACAGTGGGAAGCGACGGCCCTGTCAGCGACTCGGTCGCACGTTCGTAGCGGGCCCTTGAACTCGTGCGCGTGTCGCGTCTCTGAAGCCATGCGATTGGCCTCCCGCCAGCCCCGCAAAGAAACACAATGATAACCCCGTAAGCGGCCTGATTTTGCTATAAGATCTCGCAAGGAATCGCATCACCCCGCCAACGATGCTCTCCCTCCGCGTCCTCCTCCTCGCTGCCGGCCTCCTCGCGTACACCAATCGACGGTGCGTTGCTTGACCTCGCCGTTCTCCGTCTCACCCTCTGCCCCAGATACCTCGGCCATGCCCTGGCATACTATACTGGATCGTCGACGATCGCGGCGTGTCTGATCCTTGCCGGATCGCTCCTCGCAGTCGCCCTCGCCCTCGGCAACGCGATCGTGCCTCAGCTCAAGTTTATCTGGCATTGCTTCCTGCGCCCCCTCGGTGCGACCGACCAGCGGACGCGTCTCGACAAGGTCCTTCCCTCTCTCCCCCGCTTGCACCCTTTCTCATCTCCCCCCCAGTTCTACAAGGGCCAAGCGGACGTGTATGACACGACCCGGAGCGGCCTCCTCCGCGGTCGCAACACCATGCTGCGTCTCTCCGTCAGCCACCTCCGCACGCTACGTGCCAAGGATCCTTCGGGCAGGCTCGTCTGGGTCGACATTGGCGGTGGTACTGGTGCGTTCCCTCCCTTTTAAAAAAAATGCATCAGGTCCAATCGCGATCAGGTCACAACATCGAGCTCATGGACAAGCATTTTCCCGTCTCTCAATTCGACGCCATCTACCTCATCGATCTCTGTGAACCTCTCTTGGACGTCGCTCGCAAACGCTTTGCCCGCAAGGGCTGGCGTAACATCACCGTATTGTGCCAAGATGCTACAGAGTTCTCCCTCCCCGAGTGGTCCACCACCGATCCAAAAGGCAGCGTCAATTTCATCACGCTCAGCTATTCGCTTTCCATGGTAACCCGTTCCCCCTCCCTTCATTCATGTGCCCACGCCTCTTCTAGATTCCAAACTTTTACGCGCTGCTCGACCGTATTCACTACGTCCTCTCTCCAGACACGGGCTTGTTCGGTGTCGTCGACTTTTACACCTCTGGCCGCCAGCCTTCGCTACACGAAAAAGCGATCGGAGGCACCAGCAAGGAATGTGGTTGGCTCAGCCGCTGGTTCTGGCAGATCTGGTTCGACTTTGATCACGTCTCGCTCTCGCCTCACCGACGCGACTACCTCGAGTACAAGTTTGGCACGGTATGTCCTGAGGCGTGTTTCACACCTCTTCTCATGTTCATCGTCAGGTCAAGACGTACAATGGCAGGAACCATTTCATCATACCATTCATCGTGCGCATGTGAGTGTTTCATGTCCACATGTTGCCTCGCTCTCAGCGTTCTATAGCCCTTATTACATCTGGCTCGGTCGTTCGCGGTCTTGCGACGTGTCCCGTTTCTGCCACGCGTTCGAAGTGGAAAGTGGAAATATGATCGGAAACTGCTCCCCTGCCTCGTTTAGCATCATCAAAGACTCGAAATCCATTCCTCGGCTCGATATCGGTGAGCCGATCGTGGAGGTCCAGCCTCCAGCACATTCGACCATCAGCATCACGCCTCCCTTGAGTTCGTTCCATTACCACGTCGGAAACGTAGGCATCTCGTCGTCGTTTGTTCCTGCGCTGAAACATTTTTTCATTATTACCAGCCCTGGAGGTTGCCGTATTATGAACAACCCGTCCACAAGGAGTTCAGGACGTTCATTTACTCGTTCACATGGGTGCATCTTTCTGTTGTGCACGTTTTTGGGCGGAACGGAATCTGATCTTGGATTGCAGGAGGATCCGTTCGAGGACATGAAGCATTTGGACTTGGGTCCTGACGATTCCATGCTCGTGATCACGTCTGCGGGCGACAATGCGTTGCACTACGCCATCGCTGCCCAGCCTCGGAGGGTAGGTCGAGATCCCACCATCTGCTCGTGACGCTTACACTAAGCCATCAGATGCATTGTGTGGACATGAACCCATGGTACGGCAATCACCTTTGTGGGCAATGCCCGTCCCTCTGATCTCGTAAATCCAGCCAAGGGCATCTCCTGGAGCTGAAGCTCGCATCTCTCCTCACCCTAGAATACGACGACTTTTTTGCCTTGTTCGGACAGGGTCATCACTCCCGATTCCGCGACCTACTGGACTCCAGGATCTCCCCGTTTCTCTCTTCCATTGCCTACCAGTTCTGGCACATCAACGACAAGGCATTCTCAAAAGCCTTTTACACGAATGGCTACAGCGGCTTGGCACTCCGTCTCGCGCAAGTCCTCTTTTCTCTCGCCGGGGTATCCAAGGATGCAGAAGAGATCTGCAACGCCCCTACGACCGCGGAACAAGTGACAATATGGAAAGAGAAATTGATGCCCGTGCTCCTAAACCCGGTCGTCATCGCGCTCCTGAAAACGCCCGCGTTCTGCTGGAACGCGCTCGGTGTCCCACTCAACCAACGCAAGATGTTGTTGGACGAGGGGAGCATATGCGAGTTCGTCAGAGATACGCTAGATCCCATTCCTTCGACCTACTCGTTCAAAGATGGCGCATACTTTTACCCCCTGGTGCGTTCCTGGGCACTCGCGTCTGGGATTCATGTGTTTTCTCATGCACTCCCTCAAGTGCCTCACCGGACGCTATACTCCCACCTCGTGCCCGTCTTATCTTTCACGCGCAGGATTTGATAGGCTGAGAGCTGACAACGCCAAGGCGACGGACGCCTTCCGTTTGCACACCGATTCGATCGTCAAGTAAGCGCTGCCACGTTCGTAGATTTGAAACATGCTCAATCTTGGGGGTAGCGTCCTCCGTGGGCTCTCGTCGGACTCGCTCACGCGGGCCGTCATCATGGACCACCTGGACTGGTTCGCACCCGGGTCCGAGGAAGTCGAGGACGAAGTGTCCGAGCTCGCGAGGGTGCTTTCCTCGGGCGGGTTCGTCCTCTGGCGGTCGGCGGCGAGACAGCCTTGGTATCAAGACGTGTGAGTCGTAGTCTTGTTTCACGTGTCTTCGGGCTCACGTGGCGCGCTGTCATGTATAGATTTAGGAGGCACGGGTTCGTCGTCACGCCGATTAGTATACGAAAGGGACCGGAGGCCGCGTTGGACATGGTCAACATGTGCGTGATTTTTTGCTTTTTTTTTTCTGGGGCGTCCTTTTTCATCATAGACCGCGTCCTAGGTACGCCTCGTTTTGGAAAGCCGTCCGAGTATGATGCTGGCGGGCGGACGACGCGCGGGCATTTATATAGTAGATGATCTCACGACTGCGATGACTCTCTCTCTCTCTCTCTCTTTTCTTAATCCACGTGTGGGGCAATGCGTAGACGGATCGGAAACTGACTATCCTCGTGCCACGGAGGGGGGGGGGATCGTACGACTTGGACGTCCTCTCTCTCGAGGTTTACTAGTATACCATGTAGTAGGATATACGCTCGACTTCTGTTGTCAGATAGTACCCGCCCTGACTTTGCCGGAGTGGAATTTCAAGCGGGTACATGGAGATGCGTGTGCGATTGATGAGGAGAGCGAGTCGGTCCTGGGCGATAGCGATGTTTTTCGCGTGTTATCTTGCCCAGTGAACCGACTCGTGATCGGACGTGTATCACTCGATTTGAAAGGGCCGCCTCGGAGAGGCGATCCGACCCACCACGGTGTTTCATTTTCGCAACCACCATTGCGCATGCGTTCGAGTTGGGTCTGAGTCACGGTCCTCCCCAACTCCGAGCCGTCCCTGTGCCAGTGGTGGCTCAACGTCAGCGATAAGGATAAGCTTGAAGTAGGCCCCTTGCCAAGTTGCCGGGACATGCCCGCGCGTGCGATCATATCGATGGGCCAGGCAACCCCCCAGATCTGTCCATCGATCGAGTCGTGGGGAACACACGGTCTTACCACGTGCGTGCTTCAAGTTGTCTCGGGCACGTCAAAAAGTGGCCGCAGCAACAGCTCGAGCGTGATAATATGATTGAAAGAATTCGATCATCCCTGTGAGCCTATTTGATACCCCAGTGCATACTTGGCACCGACGGACGCCTCCAAAACTCGAGTCGACGGTAGAGTGGTCTCTAATTTACAATTGTAGTACAGAAAACCAAGACGCCTGGATCGAATCGACATCTCCTCGACCTGAATTCAAAGCCTCGTCTTTTTCATGTCTTGCGCTTGTCATGATAACATGATCGAGGGCAGAGGGGCTCGGTGATAGACTATACATACTCGGAGGAGAAAAAAAGCCGACTTGTAGACGGCGCGCGGGGACGCACGTGGCTCTGGATTTGCGGCGGGCCATATCTCCGTCTCGGCCAATCAAGTGGGTAATTTGCGGGGGAAATAGCGGTCCCTACTCACGTGAAAGCCCCATCAGAAAATCCAGGGGGGTTTAGTAACATTGTGTACGATGGGTGTACGGCTGATATGTGCCAGCCTGGAGTGACCTTGCTATAGCAGCGACGAGTTTGGACCCTGGCACCTCGAGCACTGCCTTTGTGCAAAGAATGGATGGCGCTGGATTCTCACTGGCCGGCACACCTTCCCTTGCCGATCTCGCGCGATCGCGTTCCGTCCGCCTGGACCACTCTTACTCTGGTTCATGATATTTCAACGATGCGGCCCCCGTGCTGCGAGTCTGCGCGTGCCCCAGGGGTGGCAGGAATCGGACTCGGACTCGAGCGACGGGCCGAGAGAAGGGTCTAGAGAAACTGTTAGTGTGGTACGCAGATTGAAGGAACGACGTCGACCATCTGAATTTCAGGAAGCCCGTGAGGATGTCGCGACCATATATCCCGGCGTGTGCGGACTGTCCACTGTGCTGTTCACTATCATAAGTTAGTGATCGGGAACAGCCCCACCCGTTTAACAGAAGGAATCCTGGGCCATCACCGCGTCCTTGGCTGAGCACCAGTGGTGGTCACAATCATAGCATAAAATGGCGGAACTATGTAAAACACGGTGATCATGGGGGAGGAAGCTGTGTGAATGCGGTACGAATGTGACCACGAAAATCGGCAGGCCACGAATCATACGACCGTGCCAGCTTTTGCTGCGATACGAGGCCATAGATCAGTCTGTCCGAGATGGGGTGAGAAACCGGATCGACATCGAAGACCGGACGGATGCATACACATGCTTTTGCGACGGGGCCGACGATGACGGAGCCCTTCAGGTCGCCCTTGTTGTTGACGATAACGCCGGCGTTGTCCTGTAGCGGTTCGAGCTGGAAAGCATAAAGCAACCGCGGGACGACGATTCGTCGAAAAGTACAAACCTCGAGGAAAACACCGTCTTTTCGGCGCCAAGCCCTGCGTCTGCGGACGACGACGACGGGCAAGGCTATAAAGCCCACACGTCAGTGTCATTCTAAAGGGAAACATGGTAGGGGACACCCACTGTTCTTTCTCAGTTCAGGCTTTCCCTTTTTCACAGAGGCGACGACCATGTCGCCTACGCCGGCATCTGGTAATCTACTCAGCCGCGCACCAATGCCACAGGGTTCGATGATGCATCGATGAAGAGCGACTTCGCGCGGCCGTTGTCCGCGCAGTTGAGGACGGCCCCGACGAGGGGACCGAGCGTGAGACGATACTTCTTGCTGGTAACGCCGACTGTGCACGTCGATGAGCAGAAAGGCTTGTTAGATTATTTGTATTAAACTGACCTTTTTCCTTGGCCATGTTCACAGGATGATGTGAACGGCGTCGAGGGTACTTGCTATGGCAAGCTGGTAGCTTGTGCCAAAACTTTACAGCTCTCGGCAACCGCCGAAGGTTGGCTCACTGCTTCTCCAGACTAACAACCTCGGTAGCAGGGCAAACAGGTGCGGCGTGCCTGGAGGCCTGAGTTTTGAACTCTGACACTCACGAGCCTGATGAATCCAATGGTGAGCCGAATAAGCATGAAGACCATCACTCCAACTCTAGATCAGATGCACCAGCAAGCCTACCAAGGGGATAACCATTCATCTTCTGAGGCTCGACGACGTCCTGTTCCCAACGTGGTCATCGTCGGCGATACATATGTGGGGAAAAGCGCCGTCATCAACCTTATCGCTGGGGAACCGCTTGCCAAAACCAGTTCCGGGGCAAAGGTTTGTACGTTGGAAGCCACCTCGTACGACGTCATTTTCCCGGACAACGAAGGACTCGGCCATCATATCCGTCTGTTCGATACTGTTGGCCTATCCGGGTCGCTGTCCCAGGGGGTCGGTCATTTCACGGCGGTCGAGAAAGCGAACACACTCATCTGTCAACTCCAGCGTACTGGTGGCATCCAGCTCCTCTTATTTTGTATCAAGTCCGGCAGGATCCCATCCACGACACTAAACAACTTTCGTTTGTTCCGCGATATCCTGTGTCAGAACGAGGTGCTAGTCGCATTGGTCATCACGCATTTGGAGATGTATGACCAGATGGAGGTGTGGTGGGAAGAAAATCGCTCCCAGCTTAAAGAGTATGGTTTTTCGTTCGTTTCGCACGCGTGCGTCACTACAACCCGGGGCTACAAAGATATGTTCATGGAGAAATACTACGAATCCCAGATGGCTATACGGGCAATGCTCTCAAAGCATGTTACTGGGAGTGGCAAGCCGTGGCAGCCTGAGAGGACGGGGTGGTTCAATAATCTGACAGACAAGCTCTCGAAGCGGTCAAGCCAGACCAGACCAGGGATGTGGAAGAACTGACTCGACAACTTCGAAATAAATGCGGGTTTTCCGCATCGGACGCGGCGTATTTGGCGGAGAAGATATGGAACGAGCGGCTGGAAATTGCGGGACACGATATCGAGAAATCGGATAACGCTCCCTCGATCGACTCATTGTAAGAGCACCATCGTTGTATCTTCGATGTCCCTGTGTCGTTTAGATAAACACGGACGAGGCTAGACACATTATAGTGGGATGGCCGGGGGAGCTAAGAGTGCATTTGGGTGAAACAAGTGGGCGTGACATGTGACTTGATGAGATGCGTGTATGCCATGCGATATGTATGACCATCCTTCTTTCCACTGCCCTTATACCTAGCCGTGCATGTTTTCCAAAGTTCGGTCAAAGCCAAAGAATTGTGAGAATGCGGGCGAGACAATTGCAAGGACGATACTGACAAGAAAATAAGGGTCAAACGAAAACAGTTCCTCCTCTAGTATCGCTTCCCAAAGAAATGCAAAGCCGATCGAAATCGATGGTTGGACTAGCATATATGCGGTGGCATTTTCGGTTGGCGGGACACACATCGTGAGTGGTGGGGCGGAAGGAAAGATTCGACATTGGGACGTGAAAGGCGGCGGGGACGCAGGGACGCCAATTGATGGCGGGGGAAGTGTTTTCAACGTGGCGGTGACACGAGACGGAAAGTGGCTTGTGAGTGGGGCGAGTAGTGGCCGGGTGACGGTGTGGAGTGCAGAGAGCCGCGAAAAAGCGAGAGAGATCAAAGGACACAGCGGATGGGTGCGTGCTCTGGATGTCTCTCTGGATGCGACGAGGATCGCGACTGGATCAGGTGATAAGACTGCCTGCGTCTGGTCTCTCTCGACCGGCGAGCGCCTGCTTGGGCCCTTGCAACACAGCGATGCCGTAGTCGCGGTCAGGTTTTCACCCGACGGACGTCTCATCGCCACTGCCACATACAACTGCGATTCTATCCGAATCCACGACAGTCAGAACGGCCACCTCCTTGTAGATGTACCAATCAAGGTCCGCTCAGTTTTAAATCAATCCCTGGCCTGGGCCAACGATAGCAAGCAACTCTTTGCCTTGTCTTGCGACGGAAACATCAATTGTCTCGACCCGTCCACTGGGACCACGTACTCCCAATGGCCTATCCACAGTAGCGAGACTCCTAGGTGTATCGCACTGGCAATTGATGGCACGTTCATCGCAGCCTCTGGTGACTCTTCTGTCTCATTTTGGGACACCACAACGCACAATCAAATCGGGTCTGTAATCGAGCATCCTGATATCGTCGTTTCTATGGCTATCTCAACAAACTACGACATTGTGATTTGCGGAGGCAAGAAAATCACCCTTCGAAGACTTCGGGATATCCTTCCACATGTTCACTCCATCGTTGTAAGTGCACTTCATACACTCGATGTATGAATCACAAAATGTTTTGCCGCCTGCAACAGACGCTCCACGAGCGCACGGAGATTGAAAAGGCTGATCTCGAAGGGACGATCGAGTCCCTTCGCGCACAGGACAAGCGTTCAAGTGCGTTTATTAGTACGCTGACCCGGGTATCGCTGACTTCCATGCCTGTTAGACGCCAAAATTGCGCGCCTCGAAGAAACTGTCCAGCAACTCCGCGTGCAGCTCGCTGACTCCCAACAGGAAGCTAAGAGGGAGAGGGATAGCTTCATCCAGATTCTCCGTGCGCACGAGCAGAAACATCAATGCGAGGTCCTATATGCTCAGGGTCGCACAATTGATGCTGCAGAGTCTCTTCTTGGGATCCTGAATACCGTCAGCGAGCCGGTGAGAGCCAACAAGATGATCATGGATTGGCTTGCCGGTGAGTTTTTGTGTTGTACGTAGAACGGGAGTTTTCAAATCACGCTTCTAGAGTTCAAGAACCGATGCATATCGGCGCTGGAAAAAATTGGAGATGAAGCATCGAGCGCAGCGAGACATGACGATGCACTTCCAGCCTACTCTACTATTTTGTCCCTCGGTCCCCCAATCCCAAGCACCTCACTATTCAAGTGGGCGAGTACGATGTTGATTCGTCGCTCAGCGAGCGAAGCATTGTGTGCTGCTACCAAGGTATGTTTTATGCCCGTGACAGTCTGCAGCATGACGTTGACTCCCCGTGGTTCAGTACCAGCTTCCGAGGTTTGACGTTTATCGGGTAATTTGCGACGTTCTGGAACGGGACAATCGCATCACGGAGGCAATTGGGTGTTTCCGACAAATGGAGAGTGAGCCAACAGTGGATGCGGGTAACCACGATGAGCGAGCGCAATGGGAACTCGGTGGGTGGTCGGGTGAGAAATACGGTCAAAGCTTGTCTGAACTCTAAGATAGGTTTTCGGCGACGATGCACAGAAAAGCTAGAGAAACTTAGTGACATCGCAGTGAATTCTCAGAACTATCGTGAAGCCACTGAACACTTTTCGACCCTACTGTCACTCGATCCAGTCAGTCCCATAGAGATTCTCATCAAGAGGAGCAGTGCGCGAGCGTCGATGAACTCGTGGGAGGATGCGCTGAGTGATGCTGATGAGGTATACTTTGTGCTTTACGCTGTATCAAACGGTCTTCGGTAACAGGGCGCACAGGCTATTGAGCTAGACCCATCATGTCACCGAGGCTACGAGAGGAGGTATGCTGCACTACATGGTGCGAAACGCCACGTGGAAGCCGTCGAAGCATTCGACATGATGCTTTTGAAATTCGAGGAGTCTCCTGACGATCGCGCTCGTGGTGAGTCGTGTCTTCAATATCACTCAGACCACCTCGGTTGATTAATGTGAACAAAAAGCACTTCGTCATCAGTACGTTGATGTCAGACCCACGATCCGACGCATTATCGACCAGACCATCCGCCACATGCCACGGGTGTTCATCGACACCACCTCTGGTCGTCTGTATGACAAAACGCAGCAAGCGGAAGCATTCGAGGCACTTCCAATTTACAACGAGCTTGTATCGTCTATGACGACGGAGATAGACTATGCGCGCATTTGGGG
>JBBPRB010000393.1:0-16973 GCA_038092815.1 Hortiboletus rubellus | reverse complement strand
GTGGAGAAATAAAATGATTTCTTCCAACATACTTTTATTACTACCTACTACTACATAGCTACTCATTTTCTTAATATCTCTTTTACCCTTGTGTACTCAGCCAAGTGTCAGAGAAGCAAATGGAGCATGTGACCTCAGTTGCGAATCACCTGACTCAGATCATGTGACTGTGCACAGCATGAGTCATAATGAGTCATAATGAGTCAAAGTGAGTCACATGAGGACCAAGCAAAGCACTGCCCCTAGACTGGCAAAGTGATCATGTGACCTGCACAGCATGAGTCATTGCCAAGCCAAAGGCTATTTTTAGCAATTGCTAGTCATTTCCTAATAGGTTGAGTCAAAATGAGTCAGTATGAGTCATATTTTGGCACAGCCACCTCGGAACTGAAAGTAGCACAGCCACATATAAATTACTATTTAAGGAGTGCAATTCAGCCCCATTTGGCAGGTTCCCTCTTTTAGGAAAAAGGTTCCTACTTGAGTAAATCTCAATCAATGAGTGCCCACAAGTGCACCCCTCTACAAACAAACAGAGAGGCTGTGTAGAGTAATCCCCACACTATAAATAGAACTACTTTGACCCAAGTTAGGAGTATACTGCATCCCTTAGGATAGGAACAGTTAGGACACCTTTAGAAAGAAAATCCCAGAGTGGGCAACTAAAGGGAATAGATCCCCAGCTAGTAGGGAGACCTAATAGTTCATTAGTACCTTGGGAAAGGGTTGAGCAGAGCATTTGAAGCTGATTTCCAACTCCTTAGTGCATAATAGAATCAGTTTAGGAAAGACTGTTCTGTGTGACTAAGAGACGTGTGTGAATCAGTAGTGAGAGTGAAGCGTATTTACGCTATCTACCCAATTGAGCATTCCTAATCAACAGGAGCTAATTGAAAGCCCATTGAGAGCGCATCCTAGGGAAGTAACCCTAATCACTACAGAGTACCCTCCTAGCAACTCGAGAGTTGTCTAGATTATTCCCCAACTAACTATAGTACATTTTGTACACCACCCCAACAAAAACCCAGACCCTCAACGTGTTACTGAACTCCAATCACCCTCAGACGAACAAACCACGTGTCTGATAGTCAACCCCTTTCTACGAGATTGATACTTGTTTCTAGTATCAACTCAACCAGGAAAGAGTATCCTCTTCACCTCGCTTCAGGTTTACTATCTGTGGAGATAAGATTGGTTGTCTGGTAAGCGTTTTCTTAGCGTTTCTACTGATCTTATCAAGAAAGAAGACAATGGGTAACAATGTCACGTAAAAAGAGACAAGAAACCATGTGGAAAAGTACGAATCGCCCTGTAGTCACATACAGCAATCCTTCAATGGAACCAAAAAAAATGGTCTAGAACAATCCAGACGGAAGTAAGTGCTGCCAGTGATCGGGTGTACGAATAAGGAAATGAAATGAAGTAGAAGTGATGTATGAAAATGAATGGAACTAGTTACGTCATATTAGTCATCGACCGGCCATGCCTGGGTTGGGATGGATGATTGGAAAGGATGGAACGGGAGGTGGAAACATACTTATAAAGGTCAGATCCACTCGGATGGATACGGGGTAGGACGGGAATGGTACTGGACACTTGAACAACCCAGAGAGCACTGGAAAAGGGGAAAAACTCTGTATACAAATGTAAAAAGCCTCCAGCTCCTACGGTGGTTAGAATACCTAGAAATGTTAGTCAATCCACTGGGCAAAGACAGGGGGTCGTTGAGCAGGGAAACAGAGAAAGAATAGGTACTGTCAAGCCAATCCTCGAAATCATCCATTTTGGAGAGGTTATTCTTCGATGGTGGTCAATGAGAGTGTCCATCTGCTCTGATGTGATGGGTAGCAGAGATGTGAATGAGATGGAAATTGAATAATAGAATACCCATGATCCACCAATTGATGGTCACATTGGGCTGGAGGTCAAGGTTATTAATCATCCCCTGTATATACTTGGTGTCCATTTCTACTATCAAATTAGCAACCCTGAAGATAAAAATCCCAATGGCCTGGAAAGCCTGAAACAACCTGTAGAGCTTGAGCTTGGCTTGGGAATACTGGCTCTCAACATTGGTCAGGATTAATGATTCAAAGCAATTCAGATATTGTTTTTCATCATCCCCCTCCTATGACAGAATATATCTGACTGCAATCAGGCAGGTATTAATAGCCAGAATCACTTCCCATCCAGATTCATAGTCCAAACATTATAGTGTGGGGAAGAGGTAGATTACATCCTTTAAATGCTGCATTGCAACTCTGTGTGGCTCCTTCCATGCAAACGGAACCCCTTTCTGGGTCAAGTTGACCAATGGCCGAGCAATGGACACAAAGTCCTTGATGAAAATCTGAAGAACTCCACACACACCTAAGAATCCATGTACTTGAGTGATGTTTTGGCAATCTGACCAGTCACAGATTTTCTCCACCTTCTTGTCGTGGGGGATGTGACTATTGAAGGTGCACTTGTGGCCAACAATAGTAGCATCTGGTGCAGCAAAAATGAACTTCTTGGCAGATACAGTGACATTAACAAGTTTCAACCACTGAAGTATCCAATGAATGTTCTGTAGGTGCTCCCATATAAAACAGTGGATCCCTGGATTTTCCGGGATGGTCTCATAAATACCATCTGGGTGCTGGTAGCGACTCAGAATCTTTTTGACCAGGAGGTTGTCAATGGACAAGTAGGTAAACTATGAGATCTTGTCTTGGAGGATGAACGAGATGTTGGCCTGGTATATTTGCACGGTATTGGTGTACCCCATTGGGACAGTGGTGAGATGGTGGGGCCCATTGAACTGCTGAAAGTCATCAAATCCTGGGAGTCTTGATGGAGAGGTCATTGGTTGTATCCAACAAAAAAATCCATTATCCCATATACTGCATACTTGGCAAACAACTCCATGAAGTGTTTGACAATTGGGGGGGTGGAGGAGTCATGGATGGTGATGGCATTAAAGGACTATAGATTATAAATGAGGTGGAGGGATTTACCGTCCCTTTTGAGGATACAGAAACAGCAGGAATAGTACGTGGATGTGGATGGTTCATAGACCCCAGATGCAATCTGGTCTTTGATGATCTTTACTGTTTTGGTCCACATAGCAGGAGGAACATGAACCCAGGGAGTGTGGGGCACCATTGGAATCTTCACAGGCAGAAAGTATCTCAGATCCATTTGACCCCACTCAAGTGGCATTCAGGCAAAAGCCATCTCCTGCTCGTGCACAGTCCAACACACAAGTTTAAGTTCTTCTGGTCAGAGCCAATTTGCAGGATCTAGATCGAGGGCATCAGCTCTTTCCTGCGTAAAATGATGTCTAGGAATAAGGTCTGGTGGATATATAGGTAATGGTATCATCCTGGTGAGTGGATCATCCAGTAATGATCATGTGACTTGGAACTCCTCATCCACAAGAGTGAGCACTAATCGGACCTTTTTTACCACTGGCTTGTATGTTAGTGCATGGAAATCCATATCATAGGAATAAACAGAGGACAAAGTGTCTGCAGCGTCCAGATTCAAAACAGTTTGAATAGAGGAAAGAAAAGTGTAGTCCGATGAAGGTGCAATTGGTCCAATAGACAATGGTGGTAAGCACATATATGAAGAAGATGAAAAGAACAATGGTATGAAATGTTCATTAGAAATGGTACGAAATGTTCATCAGAAATGGATAGAAATGAATCAGGAATGGAAAAAATGGCAAGGCAATTGTAATCTCCCAGTTATTGCATTGCTTATTCTCATAGCAATGCAGGCAACCTTCTGTCCACGATCAGGTTGATAACATGAATTGTTTTCCGGTATTCAGGTCACAGAGAGTAACCGTCTGCAACCTGTCTGGAAAGTTATCAGTAGTAGTGCTTATTAAACAATAGAATGGTCACCTGAGCAACAGATCAAAGTTGGCACATGCCAAGATCTGCACCTGCACCATTACTTCACTTATTCTGAGATCCAGGATGAGATCCTCCAGGACACCAACAGTGGTATCAATGCTGATATTTGCTGACAACATCCTCATCATATGGTCAAATCGGATTGGCAATCTGAGATCCTCCCATATATGCTTTGGCATTGCAATAATTTCCAAGCCTGAATTCAGAATACCTCAGATGACTTGCTCTGAACTCCCAACCTTAGCATCTACTGCCTGAAGAGGTAAGCTGTGATGGGTGATGATGACCCCTTTATCATTTTGGAGAACCCAGTCACCGAAGTCATGGCCCACTATGTCTGGATTTAGACTGGACAGCTCGTTCACCTGAACAATGTTAGTGGACAGATTGGTGACCCTCTTAACCATGGTAAGATCTCAGAATTGCTTCCTAAACTCTGGAGATATAGCAAACAAATCTTTCACTAGCACTGGAACAGAAGTGTCCAGTATCTGATCTAGTACTCCTTGTGGTACTGCCTCATCCTCAAGTGGAAACGAGTATTTGAACTGTGTGGAGGGAGGAAACAGTTGGTTAGTATTTGGTATGTGGGAGAAAGTGTTACTCTGATCTCCCAGTCGAGTAATGGTGGATCTGGGTTGTGCTGATGATAATGAGGTGGTGGTTGCATTGCGTTATTTGATATGTAGGGCTGATGTTGATGGCTTAGGGCAAGATGAGGATGATGGGGTCACCTGGGTAGTTTTCTGAAGTTCCGGGAAGAGAAGCTCCTTTGACACAGTGGCAGCTCTTGGATCCAGTCACTTCTAAGGTGGCATGTGTACCCCATCAAATCAAACATGTTTGCCCTTGTCCTTGGCTGCTCTATCTTTCTGGAAGCTGGCTCAAGCCTGGGCGAAGTAAGGCTTAAATTCATCATCAGTATCCTTGGGATTGCTTCCTGTTCCTGAGTCAAGATAAATGTGGATGGATCAATGTCCAGTACCACAGGTATTTCTGAGTATGAAGCGGAAAGGATACCAGCTGCGACACGTGGTGGTGGGTCTCTGGTAAATAAGATAGAAGCACTGGCAGAGGTTGGCAGCTGTCCACCCTGGCCAATACCTAACGTGTAGTCGATGGCATCTTTGAGGCACCTGCCTCCTGCAACTTGTGGAATCTCTAATCTGTCTGGCATGTAGAGTCAGCCATCCTATCCTTGAACCACTTTCCCTGTGTTCAAGTAATCCATGCAGACCGTGCATGTACGGGTAAAATGTCCAGCTCCTGCACAGAACATGCAGAGTGGTGATGGTCAGGTTGCCTGCATGGCTTCAATCTTGATACTGGTTGTTGGGTTGAATGTTGGATTTGTAGGAGTGGCATGTGGAGGCAGGCGAGGTGGCACATAGGCAGGTTGCGATTGGCAAGGAGTGGTGAAGGGAGGTTGGGTGACAAAGCCAGGCTAAGTGGCTATGGCAGGAGGGAGCAATGAGCAAAAGGCCGATTCTGTTAGGAGGAACTCAATGACAGTGATGATGTCACTCATTGGGTAGGGGTCATCCAGGTGGACATCCTGTTTGGTGATCAGTAATCGTTCCTGTACTTTTTGTTGCAGGACAGATGGAAAGCTGTTAAGATAGAGCATATTGCGCTCCACCTCGGCTAGCTTCCGGTTAGCAATCAGTAATGTGGAGATCTTTTGAAATCCCCAAGTATACTCTCTGAGTTCGTCCCTGTTCTACATTTGCTTTGCCTGGTAGTTCTGGACGAGGTACTGAATGTCAGCCCAACAATAGTGGTTTGTACCTTCGCAACCCAGGTACAATTTCTTCACAGCTACAACAAACACTTTCCAATCCGCAGGAGCAGCCATTGCTTCCAGAAGAGTCTGCCACAACTCTGCCTCATCCAGTGCGACATACTGAAGAGCTGCTTTTATTTTTCTGGCTTCATTAAAAGCGGCAGCATTACCAAGGTATTTGATGTCTTCTAAATATTGAAGGAGTTTGGAGGGGGACTTCCCATCAAATTTTGAGGCATTAAAGGTTCCGCAAAGTGGCATTTGGATTGGTTGAGCCATTGATAATGGTGGGTTCTGTCAAGGATTAGCAAGTGGAATAACTGGGTTCAGATTGAGTAAAGCCGGGAATAACAGTAAATTCCAAGATAAAACTGAGGAGGAAGAAGAGAAGGAAGTACATAGTAGGGAAGGCTGTTTTGAATGGAGTTCAGAAGGACAGGTACTGAAGTCAAACAGAAAGGATAGAGATAGAGTTGGAGTTGGGTTAAGTAATGGAGATGAAAGTGGGGATGACTCGGAAGTAGAGAGGGATGTTAGTGAAGAGAGGGGAACTGAATTGGGCAAACAGCACTGGGTAGAGAAAGGGATTTGCTGCAAGATTGAGTGGATGAAAGCACCTGGGATAAATGGTGAGTTAGAAAGCAGGGAAACTGGAGAATGAAACTGGTTGTGTTGGACTTTTTCTGGGGGAAGCAGGATAAGGAGCTTGGATTCTGTGAAAAGTTTGAGGTGGCGGAAATCAGCTAGGAGATCTTTGATCTCTAATCACTCTGAAGTGGGTCTAAGCGACCTTCTCATCAACCTGTCAAAACCCCTCATGGTGGGCTCCAGTTGTAAAACAGATGATCAGTGTAGGGTGTGTCAAATCCTAGAAGAAGCTAGGAAAAACTAGCAAAGCCATGGGGTGGGTGCAAGCTAAGACTCATCCCAAGAGGTCTGAGGTAGGTTAGTGGTGAGAAGGGTATGTGAAGACTTTCCTATGGGTGAAGCAGTAAACTTAGATGAACCTGGTTGAAATATAGAGATCCAAATAGATGAAGTGGATTTCCAGTCAAGAACGAGGACCAGATATGAGCAGAAAAGGTGATGAAGTTTTGGATGAGGTGGGGAAAAGACTTAGAATTGTAAGATTGAGCCAGAAAGAAGATACTGCATTCTCACAAAAGGTACAGATTTTATAGTCCAGACAACACCCAAGACTTAGTACATATAAAGTATGTAACTACAGAAGGCGTGATCAAAGGCTATAAAGAAAATAATCTTCGCTATCATGGGTAACAATGTCGTGTAGAAAGAAACAAGAAACCATGCAAAAAGGTACGAATCACCCTGTAGTCACGTATGGTGATCCTTTAATGGAATGAAGTAAAACTAATCTAGAATGATCCAGACAGAAGTAAGTGTTACTGGTGATCAGGTGTAGAAATAGAGAAACGGGATGAAGTAAGAATGACATACGAAAATGAATAGAGCTAGTTACATCATGTTAGTCATCGACTGGCCATGCCTGGGTTGGAAGGGACAATTAGGAACAACAGAATGAAAGGTGAAAACATACTTATGAAGGTCAGGTCCACTCGGATGAACACAGGGTAGGATGGAAATATCGCTGGACATGTTGGACAATCTAGAGGGTACTGGAAAGGGGGAAAAACTCTGTATATGGACGTAGAGAGCCTCCAGCTATTGAAATATTTAGGATTTATTCTTATCCTATCTGGGTCACTCTTCATGATTACTAATTCATTCTAGACCCATGACATCATTGTTCTAGACTGATGATGTCATATTATATCATTATGGTGACATATCACACAATTCTCTTGGCATATTGCACCATATACTGCGCACCTTTTGCTATTGGCTACCTATTGCCGTGCACTGCTGTGCATTACACAGTCCTTTATCCCTTATGGATATTTTCACAATACGTACAAACAATCCTGTACTGTATATAAACCCAGCTCTTTCTGAGCCCACAATCTAAGTTCTTTACTTCATATTATGATAGTGAATAACTTCTAGCAACTTGTTTGCAAGTGCACTACAGCAAGTGAGTACTCTCCCTCACTGGGTTTACCCTGCTGCTGTTGCCTTTGCACCCAAAGAGACTAGCAATCACTTTAGGTTATGAGCCCCACCTAGGCACAACGATTGTCCTCTGATGTTGTTACCACGCCTCGTGATGTACAATGCACTTGCTCATGATTTGTTCTACATCGTTCTTACGATAATGAGCATGTTGTTTGGGTTCATGGGTCAGGTCCAACAGATCTGGGGCAACAATGGCCTGCTAATATTAGCAGAGCTATATCTCATATTTACCCGTGTTATGATGGCATGGATGAACGCTAACCTGACTTCACATAGGAACCTCATTGTTCCTACTCAGGTTAGTCAAGCCCCCAGTATCTTTCCTACCCACCATTGTACGTGGAAGTGTCACATCGACTTCAATAAGGACTCTTGTCCTATCTTGTGTGGTGACCATTGCATTCATCTGAATTGTACAAATCATCGTAACCCGACAAAGTTTCCTCCTCCACCTGGTACCATCTATTGTCCATCTCATTCTCCTCCTTCTTGCGCTTCTCCTCCTCCTTCTCTCCCATACATTGACTCTCCGGCTTCTCACCTTCATCCTCAATTATCACATTCTCCATGGAACAATTTTCCATCAATTCCCGTACCTCCTCCTCCTCGACCAATTAATCCTACTTCTCTTCGTCGCACCCATGCCCACCATGATCTCCAACGCCTCTTCATCCCATCTTCCACTAGTTCAACCTATCCCAGTACGCCTTCCAGAGTTCCCTCTGAGGAACGAGTCCTCCCCTTCAACCTTGCCTGGTCTAATCTATCCTCTGACATCGAACCATGGTTCAACAGAGAGGTTAACCCCTCCCTTCCATGGTCTTACTTCAGTATCTCCATTGGAGCTCGTCGATTTCCCAATCGACACCAACATCAACGACGTTCTCCAGAAAACAAATAAAACGTCCAGAGCTTCACCTGCCTTAGATGTGGAGCAATACACCTCACCGAACATGGAGAACATAGATCCGAATGACATGCTGTTCGTTCTAGACGAAGCTCTAGAAACAGGCAAAATTATGGATTACAATCAAGCATTCAATCCACTGTAGATTGATCCGACTCTGAACAATTGACTTGTTATGTTTCTGAGGGAAATTCTTCCCCCTACTCAAGTCCAGCGACATCAGTCAATACATTATAGAAATTCCATCATGAACCTACTCAAAGAGTTTCACGATGTTCCCGATCTGTTGATCAGACTAGAGGTACCTCTTGTTTGCGTTGATGCTTGATTGCATCACAACCCTCTCTCAATCTCCTCTCGCATGTCACAAGTTGTTCAGATTCCGACTCACTACCATGGGGAACTTCTCCCACAGGTAATCATTGAAGAAGACCCTATCCAGTATATTCCAGAACAGGATATAATTTTTGAGGAAGGACTCATGTACTGGAAAGAACCTATTGCTTCCTTCTATGAAGGATTGGGTTACGCCTTCCCGGTTAAAAAATACCATTCTACTCCTGCTCACCCTGTCCATAACCAAGGCTGCGAGATAGTCCAACACAATCATCACACATTCAATGACTACTTTGTCCTCTTTTATCAAAATCTCAAGCCTAACGAGGTTCTGGATTGACAGGTTCTTCAGGAAATCTATAAAACTCCTGAACAATTTATCAACTCAGAAGGAGACATCATTTGGAAGGACGGTCAGCACCAGTATGTGCACCACGAATTCAATCGCCTTCACTTCCTCTCCAGATACCCTAATACCTCCGACATTCCAATGCAGCACATTTGGAACAAGTTGATAGATGCTAGGTGGCAACAAGTGTGGAAATGGAAGAACCCTTGGTTCAATATCATGAAGATGCTTGGCACTAACTATATGGGTGCTTTATTAGATCTTGGTCGCGATGTCCCTGATCCCAACCGACGAGGACACATTCTTCTTCACCACCGCATTGTCAAAGAAGAAGAACGACCAGTACAAAGAATATTGCCTTGTCCATGGATCAGAGCTGCTCAGCTTCCCGGTCGGCGTATGGCCACTACCAGTCCAGTTAGGAGGTCAATACGTGAATCACGACAAGCCCGGATACATTCGGAGTACCCCCATGCATCTTAAATTTTATACAAGTTCTCATCTTCATCTTGTTTTGTATGGAACTAAGGATTGTATTTCTCCTTATTATTCTTACAATCGTCCGAAGATAGGTTTTAGGACTAGAAATGAACAATATTCTTCTATTCCAAATCCTCATTTCTTCACTTCTATGGACTTTAATATTTTTGAGAAGCTTGTATGTTCTGATAAATACATTCTGGAACAAGTACAAGTTAGGAGAGAACAGATTCCTTTAATGCAGCGACTCACTCAACATCTAGGTTCCATACCTACAAGAAGAGATGTAGACACCAACGAGGAAAAAGATGATGATTTAGATGGAGACAATGACACTCAAAAAGATGTTGACCTTGTCACAGACCTTCTCATTCCACCTTAACCGGTTCCCATTCATGTCTTTCCTGTCACATGTACTAATCAGAATTTTATGCAGACTTTCGTCGCCAACATCTTTATCTTCTAAAGCAGTTTCAATATGTCTTTCATCATCAATTCCGCCATTCAGGCTCACACTGCAGTTCTTGCAGGCTCTTCCAATTATTCCATTTGGTCTCGTCAAGTCTACAACTTGCTCACTATGGCAACATGGTGGAGCATTGTTGACGAAACTTTGACTTATGCTCTACAGGCCGATGCTGATCTTAGAGCTACTTGGCTTTCAAACAATTGATGAGCACAAGCATTGATTGGTGTTTTTATTCATGCTGATATGCAACATCTCATGAAGAATGCTTATGTAGCCATTGGGAATGTCGCAAATCCTTCTCTTGCTAAGGATTTATGGGATCAACTTAGTACCGTTTATTCTCCCACTAGCATCACTGGTTAGTACGAAGTTTTCATAAAGGCGCTAAACACATATAGATCCAATGGAACACCACCATCATGATGCAGAAGATATTCCCGCTCAACTTGATAAGTTGACTAATACCTTCTATGAAATGTCCTCTTCTGGACTCCAGCTTCCTGACAACTTACGCGCCATGATCATGCTTAATTCACTTCCTCATTCATACCAACCTCTTATTTCGACAATCGTGCAGACTGTTACTGCTGCCAACTTTACCACCGACACCATAATTCCTAAGATACTTCAGGAATCTCAACTTCACGCTACTGCTCGTCTGCAAAGGAGATCTTTGGCTTACCGTCTTGAAGCTGCTCCAAGTGAAGTGAATCATACAAATACGATTCAACGTGCTCCCTCTCGTCCCGTTTGTGGTCACTGCGGGAAACCTCACCTGATAGAAAACTGTTGGAAGGTATATGGTCGTCCTCGACAAAGTTCTAATCGTCCTTGTCCTACTCAATGTAGCCAGCAAAGAAAGAAGCCCTATAAGCCGTCCCAATGGACTCCTGCTTCACAGGGTGCTAATGCTTCTTCCTCAAACAAGAAGACGAATCATAAAGGAAAGGAAAAAGCACAGGCCAACAAAGTTGATGGCTTTGCCAACATGGTTGATGGTGATATGACTGGTATGATGATGGATATTGACGAATTCACACAAGAAGTCCAGAACAACAAATGGGATGCCGAATCCTTTATTGCTAATGTAGGAGATTTCAAAGAACCCATGGGACCTGTTGGGACTGGTCCTGGACCTTCCTTATCATTTCATTCCAGCTCCTCTCTCCCAGCACTTTGAGAGAGGAGTGAAATTCAAAAAGTCCAAGAAACCTGATACGCATAAGTTGATTGCATGTTTCCATGGAGATTTCCAGTGAAATGCTAATGGAACCTGGAAAGGGGGCATTGACCATTCTCTTTTACTCCGTGAAGAGCACAACAATGTTAGATCAGATGATAACTATAACAATGTACCTGATGGCGAATACTACTATGATTCTGCTTGTTCGAGAGCTTATGCTCTAGGTGTGAAAGATCACAATATTGAGGACTTATGGCTAGTTGATTTGGGATGTTCTGATTACATAATGCCTTATCTCGATGACTTTTCTGATTTACAGCAAGGGACCAAGTTCACAGGGACTGCCAATGATGGCATCATGCAAATGACTGGTCCTGACACTGTAATAGTGAAACAGGTTAAGCCAGAAGCCATTCCCATCGTTTTGAAAGACATCTGATATGCTCCTGATGCTAATAGCAGACTTCTGTCTGTTAATTGTCTCACTACCTCTGGCTATAAATGTGAGATCACTAATTACACCAAGATCTGGAACAACCACAGAAGGGTGGCAATACAGGCTGGTGCTTTATTTCCACCTTCTCTGCTCCACTGGTTTTGGTCCTCTCTGATCACTCCAGTTGGTTCAGTTAACTCCTTGTAGGATATCAAGTCTTTCAACCTGTGGCATCAGCATCTTGGTCATCCATCCAAGAATGCTCTCTGACATGCTCATCAGCATCTGTCGGGTATTCCTTCTCTTACACCACCCACTTCTATGCCTTCTTGCAAAGGCTGTGCATTTGGCAAGGCACATCAGCAGGATTTTCCTGCTTCGTCTTCACGCTCTTCTTGCGTGCTTGACCTTATCCATACTGATTTGTGTGAAATGCCGACCTTGTCGCGTTCTTGTCACAAATGGATCATCACTTTTCTTGATGACGCTTCTGGTTTTGTGAGTTTGCATTTCTTGCGCTCCAAGTCTGATGCTATTCAGGCACTTCAGGATTTGATTGCTTGGGTGGAGAACCAGACTGGTTACTCTCTTCGCTCTGTACGTTCGGATTGTGGGGGGGATACATTAATCATTCTCTTCGGACGTTCCTCTCATCCAAGGGTATAGAGCATCAAACCTCTATACCTCGTACCCCTCAACAAAACAGTCGTGCTGAACATTTTAATCACACAATCCTTGAAAAGTCTGAAGCTATGTGCCAGCATGCCTGTATGCCACCTTCTTTCTGGCAAGATGCTGTCGAGACTGCTCTCCACATTTATAACAGACAGCCCATGCATCGTCTTGATTGGTTTACTCCCATATCTAAATGGAATGGCAGTAAGCCTGATGTTTCCTATTTTAAAGTATTTGGATGTCGTGCCTATGTTTTCATTCCAAAAGAAGATTGTACCAACAAACTATCTGCCAAGGCAGAAGAAGCCATCTTCACTGGATATGAGAAAGAAACCAAAGAATACCGTTTCTGGTCTCCTAGGAGAAGAACAACCATTATTTCCTCCACTGCCACATTCGATGAACTTGTGTTCCTCTATTGTTCTGGAAAACAAGACACAAACCTGCTGAGATTTCTATGCCCGACGACCTTTCGGACCAGGAACAAGACGAGAATCAAGACCCTATTTCAGCTGACTATATTCCAGTCACTCGTCATTATCAATTTCCACCTATGGATGGTCATGATCCCAATCAACAATTCTCACCACGAGGAGATCAACAGCCTCCTCATACTCTTTCTCCAACTCCTCCTGAACCTTCTTCACAAGAAGAACCTTGTCAAGGAACTTGTATTTGTAATCCATGCATCATTCCCGATAATGCATATGGAGCTAGACCTCCAGTGGAAATTGAACGAGAGGTTCAATTATCTGTCCCTACAAATAAGGATGATGATCTAGGAATCCTATATAGTGCTCGATTTTTTGGCTCTCTCATAGCCTCTGCTATCTCCATCACTGGCACACCATCGCACTACAAGGATGTTCTGAAGCTACCGAAAGAAGGACAGAACAAATGGAGGATCGCTATGGAAGAAGAGATCAGATCGCTAAAAGAGCGAAAGGTCTGGGAATTGGTTGACCTTCCACCTGGACGAAAACCTGTCAAAGGAAGATGGGTATATGTTGGCAAAAGCGACGGCTGCACAAAGGCTCGCTTTGTTGCCAAAGGCTTTACTCAAGTATATGAAATAGATTTCGAAGAAACCTTTTTACCAGTTGCAAGATTCAAGACTGTTCGACTTCTTCTTTCTATTGCAGCGCTCGAAAATTGGGAAATTGGAATACTAGATGTCAAGACTGCTTTTCTTTTCGAAGAACTGGATGAAGAAATTTATATGGAACAGCCCAAAGATTTCATACAACCCGGCATGGAGAAGAAAGTTTGTCGTTTGCTAAAGACAATCTATGGCTTGAAACAAGCTGCCCTATAATGAAACAAAGCACTTTACAAATCTTTGCTAGATATGGGATTTGTTAGGACACATGGAGATCCTGATGTTTATGTTCATTTTCACAGTCAGGACATTATTATACTCGTCATTTATGTTGACAATGCTCTTTTCATGGGCTCCAACCATTCCTATCTCATGATGAAGAAGAAATAGTTCATGAAGAAATGGAAAAGCCATGATCTTGGAGCAGCTACTGAATATCTTGGCATGCGTATTACTTGCAATTGTTCAAAGCGAACTTTGAAGCTTGAACAAGTAGCCTACGCCAAAAAGGTCATTAACCACTTCAAGCTTACCAATGCCAAAGTAGCTCGTACCCCTCTTTCTTCTGGGTACAATCCTACTCCCCTCATCACAGAAACCTCCTCTCAAGTCCGTAGTCACTATCAGTTGGTGATTGGATCACTACTGTATATCATGCTCGGAACTTGCCCAGACATTGCCTATGCTGTTATCAAGATGTCACAGTTCTCTGCAAATCCATTGGATGAACACTTGCAGAAAGCACTTTATATTGTGCGATATCTGATTGGTACCAAAGATCTCTGCATTACATATGACGGATCAACTTGATCTGGCATTATGACATATTCTGATACAGATTGGGCTGAAGATCGCGAAACTCATCGTTCTACCTCTGGATATGCGATGTTCATCAGCAATGAAATAGTCTCTTGGCTTTTCAGACGACAATGGAAGATAACCTTGTCATTAACTGAAGCAAAATATGTTGGAATGACAAAAGCAGCTAAACAGCTTTCCTGGATTTGGATACTTCTTTCTGAATTGAAGTTCAATCTTCGGACCATTCCTCTGCTCTGTGACAATCAAAGTGCCATGTTTCTTGCTGTGAATCCCATACAAGAAGGTCGTTCAAAACACATAGAAATTCCAGAACATTATATCTGAGAATGTATTACAGATGGGAAGATCAAACTCTTTTATATCCACACTGATGAACAAGTTGCAGATATCTTTACAAAGAATCTGACATGGCAACGTTTCGAGGAGAACAGGAAGAAACTTTCCCTTACACCATATTCATCTCTTCTATCATGAATAGTGAGGTGGAGTATTGAAATATTTAGGATTTATTCCTATCCTGTCTGGGTTGCTCTTCATGATTACTAATTCATTCTAGACCCATGACATTATTGTTCTAGACCGATGACGTCATACTTATTCTTATATTATATTATTATGGTGACATATCATACCATTCTCTTGGCATATTGCACCATATACTACACACCTTTTGCTATTGGCTACCTATTGCTGCGCATTACACAGCCCTTTATCCCTTATGGATATTTTCACAATACGTACAAACAATCCTGTACTGTATATAAACCCAGCTCTTTCTGAGCCCACAATCTAAGTTCTTTACTTCATATTACAATAGTGAATAACTTCTAGCAACTTGTTTGCAAGTGTACTACAGCAAGTGAGTACTCTCCCTCACTGGGTTTACCCTTCTGCTGGTGCCTCTGCACCAAAAGAAACTAGCAATCTCTTTATCAGCTCCTATACTGCCACTGCTTCAAGGAAGCAACTGACTGGCTTATGGCAGTAGCAAGGACCGCACTGAATAACAGAGAGGCTCTTTAGGAGAAACAAGACCACTGGGTGATGGAGTTTGGCCAGGCAATAATAAGTGGATTGGAGAGTTTGCTAGTCCAAGGGGTTAACCATTATTGGTCAGGATCAGTGGGACATGGCTCAGTAGGAGGCAAGTGATCTGGGGCTCGACACTATGGTCAAGAATGAGGTGGTCACCCTTATTGTAGAGGCTAAACAAACACATATGGGGTGGATTGTGCACAAAAATGCCCTCTCACCTCCACCAGCAGTGGCTGAAATATCTCCACTGATACAAGAGTTGGTTGTGGACATGACAGAGGTTGAGCAGGCAGTGGCACTGGTAGCTGGTATGAGGGCAGTGTCATCGGATGCTCCACCCATGATGTTATCAGGTCTTAAGGTAAGCAAGGCTTGTGATCATTACACTGAGCTGGTCTAATGGTAGCCTAGTGGGAGTACATGGATGAAGAGGAGGAAGGAGAGGGTACAGGTGTGCCAAAGAAGAAGGCTGCCCCAGTCTTGACATGGCAGTTAAAGCTGTTCAGTGCTGCCAATGCCTACAAGGCATGCAAAAAAGCTAGAATAGCCAGCAAGTGCAAAAGGAAGACTAGCAAGACTTGCATGCACTGCAACTGGCTCAAGACCAGGTGCAGCCTCATGCAAGGTAGATGTGGGGCACAAAAGCTTACCAGGAACTCAATAGTAGTGGAGGTAACAAAAAGTAAGTGGACTCATCTAGTAGTGAAGTCGTTTACTGACTTTATTACAGGTGGTGGACCAGCACAGACTTTGGCCAAGGCCAGTCCTAGCAAGGGAGTAGCTTTGCTGATCAAAGTCAACAAAGATGAGGACGAGGATGATGATGTGGAGGAGGCAGAGCCAATGCCAATCAAGGGCAAAAGGAAGAAGTGTACTGTAACAAGGAAGTTGGTAGAGAAGTTGGCCATCCAAAAGACATAAGATGGGCTCATGAGGTACCTCAGTGTGCTCCACTCCCATCTCTACCAACTCTGGGCCAACATTAAGACCTTGGAGGTGGAGCATGGCGAGGTAATGATCAAGTTGAATGAAATCATCCAAGAGCTAATGAAACTGAATGTGTAGGTAGTCCAGTAGTCCATAGTAGTCTGCTGCACCCTGGTCGTCATGTACATAGTCTGTAATGTATCAAGAATGTCCAGTCTTCGATAAGGTAAGAGGAAGGAAAAAAAAAAATACACATTACAAAAAACAACTGAGTAAGTCAAAGAAAGAAAAAAGTGTAAACTGATGCAGGTTGCCACCTGACTTGTCTTCCTTGGTCTTCTATTACACCTGAGACACAGCCGAAAATGTTTACTCAGCAAACCGGATACTTATCTGTTAACACTTTGCACCTGAGTTTATAAATTTGTCCACCTTACAAATAGATAAGCACATTGTGGAAAATTTCATGG
>JBBPRB010000392.1:0-17002 GCA_038092815.1 Hortiboletus rubellus | reverse complement strand
ACTACATCTGACCATCTAACCACTACATCTGACCATCTGACCATCACATCTGACCATTTGATATTACATCTGACCATCTGACCATCTGATCTTTTCAGGCGCCCTAGCAGGCAAATCATATGGCTAGTTTCCCTTGACTATACTTGGGTTGGTAGTATTAGCTATGGCGAAAATCCTGTTTGATAGTAGTTGGTTTGTTGCTTGTTTTTGATTTTTTGAGTGGTGGTGAAGCGGGAGCGTAGTGATTGGTAGTGGTTGATGATGGTTGTTTTACTTGTGGCTTGGTATTAGTTGTGGCGAAAATCTTGAAAGACATAGCTTGAGTTTTACTTGATTTGCTTTAGAAATATCATAGCTAGTGAATGATTGAGGGGGGGTTAAATTGTTGGTTGGGGGGTTGACTGGTTGTCCTAATCCCATGTTATCACCATGAGATCCTCCTTGAAAGTTGCTTCCTAGGATTGCTGGTGTTTATTTCCTATGCCTATGTTGGTCGTTTTTTGATTTTGATGAGTGGGGGGGGAGAGGGATTGACGAAATTGCTAGCGAAAGCATAGTTAGAGTGGATGAAGTGTAGGATGAGCTATGGCTTCGATCTTGCTTGACGGTAGTCAAGGTATGGCTGGATTACTCAGAGTACGATGTTAGCTATGGTGAAAATCTTGCTTGACAGTGGTTGAACCATAGTCAAGGTATGGCTGGATTACTCAGAGTGTAGCATTAGCTATGGCGAAAATCTCGTCCGATGGTAGTTGCTTATTTGTTGTTTTTTTGCCATGTTGCTTGTTTTGTTATGTTGAGTGGGGTTGGAGCGGATCGGATGGATGAGCTTGATTGGCTTGATTGGCTTGGTTGACTTGTTATTTCTTTTTTTGGTTGGTTAGCTATGGCGAAAATCTCGTTGGATGGTGGTCGTCCATGCCTTGTGTTGTTTGCAGTGTAGCGTTAGCTATGGCAAAGATCTTGCTGATCTGTGCAACACGACAGCGGAATGTGCAGTCATATGAACCAAAGCGTGTTAAGCCGAGTGCTTCCATGTTAAGCTAAGCCAGCCCATCCATGGCTTGTATTGATTATGGTGTAGCGTTGGCTATGGCAAAGATCTTGCTTTTCTGCGCAACACAGCGGCGGGTTGTGCGGTTGTGCGGTTGTGCGGTTGTATGATGTAAAGTGTATGGTCAAGCTAATCACTCCCATCTTAAGCTAAGCACGTCTGTTCAAGTTTGTATTGAGATTGTTGGACGAGTTGAGTGGGAAGAGTGTAGCACAGTGTGGGATTGGCTTGGATGAAGATCTAGAAAAACATGGCTAGAGCTATGGCGAAAATTGTGAAAAATGGATCTAGAATGTATGGCTTGGAAGTGGTTTCTCATCCTAATGTGGACTGAGATACCAAGACGAATATATTCCTATGGACTGTGACTTTTAACCCATGCTATCCGGCGTTACATAGAACCGGCTTTTTATTTGGCTGGTCATGAAAGTGTGTGATTGGTTTGATTGTTGTTTGGTTGATGGCGTCAGAATTGCTGTTGGAATGTTTTTGATTTTGATGAGCAGAAGGGAATAGGGCTGGAAAGCGTACTCAGAATGATCAGAGCGTAGCAAAGCATACCGAAATGTTTGGCTGGGCTGCATTGTTGGTAGTGCTTGGTAGCGATTGGTGATGGTTGTCTTGCTCATGGCTTGATATTAGCTATGGCGAAAATCTCTGTGGGCATGGCGTGATTTTTGCTTGCTTTTCTTTGAAAATGTCATAGCTAGTGAGTGATTGAGGGGGGGTCGAATGCTTGGTTGGGGGTTTGTTTCGTTGTCCTAATCCCATGTTATCACCGTGGAATTTTCCTCGAAATTTGCTTCCTGGGGTTGCTAGTGTTGATTTCCTATGTTGGTTGTTTTTTATCTTGGTGAGGGGAGGGGAGAGGGATTGGCGCAATTCCTAGTGAAAGTGTAGTCGAAATGGTCACACTGTGAGATCAGCTATCAAACCATGGTCAAGGTATAGCTGGATTACTCGGTGTCATAATGTTGATGTGATCCTGATTATTTATTTTGATATATTGGAAAAGGTATGTTGTTCATCTGATTCTTTCAGGCATAAACTTGCAGTCTCTTGTGCCAACATGTTAGAACATATTCTATGTACAACACATGATATTGGTTGTTTGTCCTTGGACATCTACATACTCATGCAGATTGTGCATTCCTCGTTCTCTCAAATTTCATGAACCAACTGTCATGATACAGTTTGATACCATTGTTCTTTTCGATGCATGTTTAGAATACTATGCTAATATAAAGTTAGTAGTTTGCTTGTAGTTTGCTTTGATATGTCAGATGAGCTGTGTTGTTTATTTAATCTTTTTGAGTGTAATCTTGCACTAGGTTATATTGATATATTAGAGCATACTTAATGTACAACATACGATGTTGATTGTCCATTTTTGGAAGTTTACATACTCATGCTGATTATGTTTTCTTTCTTTTTTCAAACTGCATGATCTGGCTGCCATCATACAGTTTGATATTGTCTTACCTCTTGATGCATGTGTTCCTCAGGTCCAGTTTGGCAATTTTCAGTACAGCATTCAACTTGTATTTATGTGCTTTTAAATGAGTATATAGCAGGATTGTATTAATGATCTGCTCCTTAAAAGGACTATTGCACTCATCGATTGGAGAGTTGTCATGTTGCCACCATTGCTTTGTTGGAGGTTGGATCATGTCCATGTAGGACCAATAAAGATCTCATGACGGTACCTTCCCTCTCTATTGTGTTGGAGGCAATATTTCTGGATATGTTGGATACTGTTTGTAATGTTTGAGCATATATTCAAAGGTTCTATGTGATGTCAGATCATCTTGATTGGTGGTAATATCTAAAACTGAGACCTATGTTGTTCCACGATATTGCTTGATGTATCATTCCTGCTGTATTTTAAGCTCTGGAACAGTATCTCTGGCTGTTTTTCTATGCATCATCTGGCGTCAGATTATGTCCATGACAGATATGTTTGCTGAATACATATGTTTTTGCATCAGATTGTATTTTTTGAGCTATTATATACTTTTATGTGACACTTGTTATTATTTGCATCACTTTTCTATTCAAACTTTGACATTGACATGTTTGTTATCTACATTGACATGCTTGACCATCTTGATGAACGTAAGAATTCCTTATTTGTTTGCCTCTCTCCATTGTTTCCATTTGTCTTGCATGTTGGCGAACCATTTTCCACTGTATAGGTCCTCTCCCTCCTCCAGTTCGATGCGAGCTTTGTGACATTTCCATGCACTCAGCTGAATTGCAGACTCTACCATTCCCTCCAAAGTTCTTAGACCTCCATAGAGTAAAATCACTTGCATCAATGCATCTTTTGGTGGACTCCTTTCGTTTTCTCTAAGCAATGTTTGTGTCTTGGCCACTGCATTCTTTGCCCGTGTGGATCCATTCATGTCGATTGCCGTCCAATAGAGATCCCATAAAGGTCGCATTAAACCTGGCATCCATATAAACTCCTTGCGAGGTGCTTGTGGATTTGTTATGTGAAATTGCATGTCACGATAGTTGTAATTCTTTGTTTGTGCTATGTGTGTGTGTCGTCAAATCATGTTGTGTGTTTGTTTGACTTATTTCACCTATGATTTTTTTTCGGTATGTGTCTGTTGTTGTCTCGATCTGCTCTATGTCTTCTATGTGATCCACTAATGATCATTGAATGATGATTGTGAGAGAGTTCGTTGTTGTTTTGATTGCATTGTTTTGACTTACTTGGTGTGTCTTGCTCCAATGTATTTTGTTCTGTGATCCATTTCATTGTGTCTGCTTTGTTTGATTTCAGTTTTGATGTTTGTTAAATTGTATTGTTTTACTTACAGCTGATTGATGGCTGTGCTTTCCTTTTCCCTTTGTCCTTTTTTGGTGACATCATTTGCCATTGCTGCTCCTCCATTCCTGCAATCACACTTTCCCACTCTGGTATGGGATATGTCTGAGTATCCTCACCCATTCTTTCCAAGTGTGCTGGAAATGGTTTGGTTGTGATCTCTGTTTCGTCTTCGATCATATTGCTGTCTGTGGATGATGTTAGTTTTCTGATTGGATGTCTGACTTGTTACCACATGAATTTACCCTCGTTCTCATTCAAGATGATGGAGCTATTTCTTGATGTTGTCACCTCTATTGTGTATGTATCAGTGTTAGAACGATGTGTTGATAACTTGTGATGTTGCTGGTGTACACACCATCCATCTCTATATTTTCTCTGAAACTTGGATTGTTGAAAGCAATGCCTGTTGTTCCTTGCTTGCTTTTGTTTGCTCTCAGTTCATTCCAATATGTCTGACACTCTGTTTCGCTTGCCACCTCGTAGTCTTGGATGTCTGGATAATGTCCAAGTCTGAGTGATAGCCACATTGGCATTTCGTCCACTCCCAAAGATCGCATGATTTGTTGTGTTGACTGTTCGCGTATTGCCTGTGGTGATTTATATCAAGCTCGTATGAAATGAAATGCATGCTGGTCTTGAATGGCTTACTGGCAGAAAAATGTCGAATGCCTTTTTCATGGAGGGTGTGATCTTGTCTGTGCCTATGAGTCCTAGGTTGTCTGTCATTATTCCATCGATCAGAGTGTTGATGGTCTTCAAATGATTGGAAAGCATTTGTTTTGCGACCTAATGTTTGTGATGTTGACTGATGTGGTAGTAGTATTTTGCTTGCATGACATCTACCTTCTCTTGCTTTGCATTGACTGAAGTCATGGCGTGATCTGGTGCTCTTTTGTGCTTGGATAGGGGTATTTGTGTTTGTTTGTATAGTGAACAAAAAGGGAAGGTGTTGGTTCAGATGCAAGATGTAAATTATCAAATAGGATTGCAGTCTAGTGATCAAATATGGATATTTTTGCTTATATAAGCAGATCAACTTATATAAGCAGGTGGCTCTTATATCTGGATTGCAGGAAGCTATGGTGTTGTTTATGAAGAATATGTGAAGAATTAGGTTAATGAATGATTGATATGCATGTTCATGTTCTACATGTATGTATGTGGTTTTGTTTGGCATGAGTGTTTGTATTGTGTGTGAATGGCTCTAATGAATTTGAGCGGCTTGATGTGATTGCATGCATGGACATGATCTAGCGCTAGATTGTGCTCTGTCTTTATGATGATGGAAATAAATAAATGATGTCTGAATCATGCTCTCATTGTTTAGTATGTGCCGACGATGATTGATGATTGAGAGATTGTTGTTACATCAACACAAACTCGTACGTGAATAGAATGCCTTGATCATGACAGACTAGTTCCAACTCCTCGATTGCATGCACCAAGAGTCTTCTTTCTTTCCTTGTGGACTCCTCTTTTCCCAACTTCAAGATTGTTATTTTGAGTGTGTTCAATCTTGGCAATGATCTGCATATGATTGCCTCCTTGAGGTGCTCTACCTTTGAATGGCCCATACTTCCTGTCAGTGGATTGATCCAGGCCATTCTTAAAGCTATATGTTTGATGTTGTTTCTGAACACCGTCCTACATCCCACGATGGCAGGTTGTAATAGGTTGTTGAAATAATGTTCTTGCTGTTCCAAGAGATGCTTCTGGCAGCAGCAACGTGGTTTGCTGGTACAATGGGAATGTTTGTCCTCTGGATCCCAGTTGATGCTTGTTCCTGCTGCCATGGCTGCTTCGTTCAGCCATGGATGTACCAAGCAGAACTGTGCCATTGTTTGTTCGTCCAACATGGATCTGATTGTTTGCAATATGTGCAATGGCAGACGAAGGATCATGGGACGTGTTTTCCATGCGAGGACTTCCCATTTTCGACAGACCTGACACAGTGTTGCATGCCATGTTCGGTCGTTGAACTGATTTGCGATCATTGTCAAGATTTCTGTTGGAAGCATTAACATGTGATGTTTCTAAAAATACTTGGAGTGAGTATGTTGTGAACGAGCGTGTTCCGGCATCAGATTGTGTGTACCACACACACTTGCCTTTGGTTTTGGTTGGTTACTACTTGTGATGAGATTGTCTGCATGTATGTTGGTGACAGTGGTGGTGACCATATGTTTTGTATTGCTGTTGGCCTAATGATTGTCGGTAAGTAAGGCTGGCAAACATGGACATGATCTATGTTTACGTTTTGTTTGTGGTTGTTTATATGATGTATAGATTAGGAAGGTGATGGTTGAAAGTCAAGATGGATTCAACACAATCATATTTGTTTTGAAGTGAGTATATATGTGACCAAATAGATTATATAATTTTTTGGGTTTGATTGTTGTGGCATTGCTTGTCTTGTGTATTGATTGTAAACTTTGCTTTTGTTTGACAGACATGAATTTGCTCTGAAGACTGAATATGTTACATTGAAACGTTTACAGCTCGACGTTGTCTGACGCTAACTAAGGTGTTCTATGTTGTGAACCAACTTCCGTCATACAAGCTCCCTTTCCGAGTGAATTTGATTTTTTCTTTTTCTCTGTTGGTCCCCACCACTTTCTTTGTAGCCTTCACGTGTGCCTCCAGTTTGCTTAGCTTTGAATATGTGCTCATCGCTTCCATGATCTTTTCTGAAGCTGGAGCTCTTTTGGGATTTTGTTCAAAGAGTGCACGTGTCACGGCCACAGCTTGCTTTGCAGTTGAAGACTCTGTCATGTCCATTGCGATCCAGTACGAGTCCCAAATTGGAATGAGGAATGCTGGCATTGTGGTAAAGTTAGACCTTCTGATGTTTGTATTGGTGATGTAGAAATGCATGCGGTTGTATGAGTATGGTTGCATCTGTTCTGTGGGGGTGATGGCATGTCAGTTGTATTGTGTTTTGTTTTGCTTTCCTGTCTGATACTCACTGTTCTTTCGTTTGTGTTGATTTCCATACAGACCTTCGTCTGAGGACATGTCGATGGCTTCCTCTATGAATGGAATGATCAGATTGTTTGGTCTTGCGATGAAATGAAATTTCAACCTGATGCACTCCAGGAAATGAGGTCCTCCTGATCTGAATTTTCCTTGTGCATGACTGTGTGATTGGAAAATATTGTGTGATTGTGTGTGTCCAGTTGTGGTTTGGAGGTGAACTTGCCTTGTACCTCAAAGGTTTCCATTCCAAAAGATGTTGTGGCTTGTGCAGAGCTTGTGGCGTGGAACGTGTCTTTTGAGGTTGCATGCCTTTTGTTCTTACCCTTGATTGCGAGGTTTGTGGTCACGGTGCCAAAGACGTCACCTCCTAGGTTTGTTGTTGTTTCTGAGTTGCTTTCTGTCTGTCCTTGGACTTGATCTCACCTTGATCGATGGTCATGCTTGTATCTTCTTCTCCCACGCTGGAGGCTGATGCTGATTGTTGTGAGTGATGAGCATGATCTGGCGGTGGATTGTGCATGCTGGTGTGAACTGTCTGCTTACCTGATGATGGTGTGACCTCCAAGTGAAGTTGATTGAAGCTGCTGTTCATGGCTTGCTCCTGTGCATCGCTGTTCCAATATTCTTCGGCCTCTGCGTCGGTTGCCATGTGGTAGTCGTTGATGCTAGGATATTGTGGTAGTTTCATCAGGAGCCATTGTGGCAGCTTGGTTTTTCCCAAGGTACGCATGACTTGTCTGAGTGACTGGTCACGTAGAGCCTGTGACGAACGTGTAGTGGCTGTCTGGATGTGTTGAGTGGGATGGATTTCTTACCAACAGAAAGTGGTCGAGTGCGTCTCTGAATTCTGGTGTGATTGTGTTGTCACCGATCAAGCCAAGGTCTGGCACCATGATGCCGTCGACCAGCTCCATGATGGTGCGGAGGTGTTGGCCCACCAGCTCCTTGCCAGCCATGACTATTGTAGGATCTGTTGTGGGACTCTGGATGGTGTGTGCTGTCGACGACTCGTTGCAATGCTGATGGAACGAAACGACTTGCCTGTATGACCTTGGATGGAGATGACATGGCGTGTTCTGGTGGCAGATTGTGCAAGGATAAGGTGTGTTTATATTTGTTTGTTCTTTTACCAAAACAGGAAGGTGATGGTTTGAGAGAAAGATGTGAAGAATGAAATATACTCACGCTATGATGTTTATATATGGCCATGTTCTGCTTATATAATAAAATTCCCACGATCATGCACTCATTCATGTTTGTGATCTGTCAGCATGTTTTGATTGTGTACGATGGACGTAAACATGGGAATGACGGCTAATAGCATACGTATAACCGGAATGAACGTAGGAACGACGATGACTATACGACATGAACGCCAAGGAATTCACAGAGACTTTACCATGTCAGAAAGTGTGACTGGCTCGTCTGCCCGACCTGTGCTGATGAGTTCACGGCCTTTGCGAATATACTTGTTGGTGGGTCGGATGGCTTGAAATTGAGTCAAGAGTTGCATTACGGCCGGGGCGTTCAAGAAAGTTGGAGCGTCGGCGATGGCCTGGAGGACGGGCTGTAGGGATGAATGGTTGGGGTTCACCTGCCTGACACAGTCGACCATGATGGCAAGCAAAGCTAGCATTGCAGGCATGTGAGTCACGTTGACAAAGTCCTCGTCCACGATCGACTGTTGATAAGCTGACCATGTGAATTCTGTAGAGGCTAAGGGCGATGGTGGTTGTGTCGAGTGAGCTCTGGTGTTGAATGAACGAATGGACTGTTGTTGCTCACCGTCCGACATGTCGACATTGCCAAGGTCGAGCTTGGTTCGCTGTTGACTCCTTGGATTGTCGTTTCCATGTTCGATGTCATGGATGGTGCGCTTTTTGACTGTGGTGGCCTTGCCTTTGGTGGCCTTGTCCTTGGAACTACTACTACCCATGATTGCTTCGACAGCGTTCTGAACGGCTGCATGTGTCGAGGTGAGCATGATCTGACGCTGGATTGTGCACCGAGTGCTCACCCAATTTCGCCATCTCTGACGATCCTACTTTGACCTGCTTGTCCGTATTGTCCACGTCTTGGAGATTGGGGTGAGCATGATCTGGCGCTGGATTGTGCACCAAGAGCCACTCACTGGTGGTTTCCATCTCCTTGTCGCTGTCCGTGACGTACTCCTTGGATAGGGCTGCATGGCATGGTTTGTGGGTTGTTGTGGATGGATCTGAAGTGCGCGTGCTTACCCTTTGACTGTGCAGCGACCTTTTGGGCACGCTCCAGGCGTACGTTTGCAAACACCTTGGTGTTCTTGTGTTCCTCCCTGCGCTGCATCTCTCGTGTCTTGTTCCACTTTCTCTTGAGGTTCTCGTCGATCCACACGTCTTCTGCATCGTCGTGAATGATGGGCATGGCTTTGAGGGCGGCGATGTTGGATCCTAGCTGCTTGTCTTTCCATGCCTCGGCCATGTGCTCGGTCATGGGCTCTGCCAGCTCGATTGGATATATGTTGTCTAGATCGTCCTCTGTGATGTTGTTGTTGAATTTTTCGATTGGATCCCGCTTTCGATGGACTGCCACCTCAGAGTATCTTTTGAGGGTCTGTAGAATGGTCAGCGTGTGTGTGCTTGGAATGTGATGTGATGTCTACCGCCAAGAGCGCCTCCAAACTCTCTCGTACCTCTGGAATGGCCTTGTTGCTGGATCCGAGCCCGAGTCCCTCTGACAACGCCAGTTGTGCGATGCGTTGCATCTTGCGATGGTTCTTTGTACGCAAGTCCACGTATGCTGTCAGACGAGCGTTGGTGTTGCCTATGCTCTCCTTTTTGTCTATGAGCAAGGGACCCTCCAACATGTCCAATGCTGGATTCTCAGAGTCTCTGGTGGGCTTCTTGTTGATCTTGTCCGGCCATGACCACTCTTCCAAGTCTGCTTTTTTCGACCAAGCGTCCAACTGGCCTTTCAAGAACGTCCTGACTTGCCATGCACTTTTCGTGGCTAACAGCGCCTCTCTCACCCTATCGCTCTTGTATAGCACAGATAGTTTCTTCATCACGGTCTCCGACTTCTTTATGTTGTTGACGTCAAGCCAAGGATAGGCCGTCCTCCTGAAGGCTGACTCGACGACCTCCAAGAAAGCGGCTTGGTCTGCTGAGAGGTTCTCCCTGCTTGGCATGGGTGCCATGGTGGGGAGTTTGATGACGATGTTGGAGACGTGGTGCCCTCGTAACAGCACGTCCCGAGAGTCCTTGATGAAACTTCCTACCGTCTTGCGAAATTCGGGGTCTTTGAGGGAATCAGAGTCGATGTTGACTTGTTGCAAGGCTAGCTTGCTGTAGTTGTTCATTGCGAGAAGGGTGGATCGGCGGTGGGACAACAGGTAGCTGTGGATCTGCCTGTCTGTGAGCACCGTGTGCGTGATCTGACGCCAGACTGTGCTGCTTACTTGGTTGATGTTGGTAGCTCCGAATTTGATGCTAACAAAGTTGTCCAGTGTGCGGAACTGGTCGTGCCACATGGATGGCACTCGGTCTATGCCGAGGGATGCGAGAGGCTCGATCCACATTGTGAGCTGATTGTGATGTGTGGTCGGTAGGCATGTCTCTGATGCAATGGACTGTTTTACGCTCACCTCGGTGATCGCTCCTTCGATCGACTTCAACTGTTCCCCGAGTACATACATGAAAATTTTGTTGGGCACCGGATAGAATCTCATGAGGCGGTCGGGATACAACAACTCCATCAGGCCATGTTTCAATGCCATGAGTTTTGCTGGCATCGCTTTGATCACCGTGCTTCTCACTTTGTTGTTTGTGATGCGGGTGGCAGAGACGTCTTCTTCGTCTACTCCGGCTTCTCTGATCATGGAGGTCCAATACTCCTCCAGGACTAGCTCGTACTTCTGCCTCTCCGTCGTCTCGCTGCTTGCAAAGTACTCGATGGGACAGACCGGAGACTCTTTGTTTTGAAAATGTTTTACGTAAATGTCTGTCCACCGCTGAAAGAAACACTCGTCCAACGTCTCGTAGGCTTCTGGTGGAATTGGATTCAAGAATTCCTCGTTCCAACGCATGTACTCGGCATGGAAAGCCATGGGTATGTCTTGTAGTGGAAGGTTTTTGGACACGTCCTTGAACGAGACGGGCGCAGCGAGGAAGTCCAAAATAAAGCTTGCGTGTTGGACAATGTACTTCATGGCCTGACGTGGAGATGGTCGGCGTGAGAGCGATGACGGTGTAGGAACCTGAATGCTTACCCCTGCGATCGTAGGATACCAACTCATGATGCTCCGCATGCTCAGGCCGGCCTTGGTGTTGTCTTGCGAACGAAAATGTGTGTAACGAAACAGCTTAAACAGTACCCAAAAGAGGTCGCCGTCCCGTAGTAAACGACCGACCGAGGTCCTGCCCAACTCTACGAGGCACAGTTGTACGTATTCCTTGTGTCGCTCCAGGTCCTCGGTTCGTAATAGGATGTTCATGACCGTGTGGAGTGCATCATTGTCGCTGTCCTTGTGGGCGGGAAGTAGCCTGTTTTCCGCCAATCGTTGTTCGATCAAAGCATGTTCAGGATGCGCATGGATCGCTTCTGTCGAACGACTGTGTGGATCAGCATGGTCTGGCGTCAGATCGTGCTCGAGATTGTTCGTGACTCACCTAGGTCCAAGAGTCTCACCAACCACACGCCATCTTTGGCAATGACTCTTTCGGCGTCTTCGATGACCTGCTTGTACCCAGCGACCTTGGAGCCCGAGGACTGGTTTTTGGCCAACTCGTCCTTGGCTCTGGCCCGCTGGTTGTATGCCGTACGCACCTCCGACCAGTAGCGCATGTATTCGAAGCGATGATTGCCGTTGTACAGAATGCAAGTGGACTCCGAGGTGATATCTTTCCACTTGATCCTGTTGCTGTATGGGCCTGCAGTCCTCTCTCGCACCACGGAGTCCATGTCGACGTTGGACCCAAAGACCCCGAGGTCCATCGCGTTTTCCACCACCCTGTTGTGCAAGCCATGTACTTCCACTCCTTCCACGAACGTCCTCATGAAGCTTTCGTCTATGTTCCGCATGTTTACCAGTTGGCGCTGCATCCAAGGACCACGTCCGAGGTCGTCTTCGTCCATGACCGTCATGAGAGCATACCCCAACACGCATCCTCTGACGTGACTGTCGATGCGCTCCATCATCGATTGTACCTCTGCATTTTCGATGGGCTCCACCGCAGAGATCTGTCATGACAAGCATGGTCAACGTCGAACATCGTCCTTGTTTCGTCTTTGCTTACATAGCGGGAAGGCAGCTGTGTCGTTCGTGGTCAGCACCATGTTCTGACGTCAGATCACGCTATTATTTGTGAACATACCGAGTTTGTGACCTTTGTGGTCTCTTGGTTCGTTCCTGCAGCCTCCTCGTCCATGTCGTTCTCATCCTGGAATGCATGCCATCAGCTGGCATGTTCTGGCGTCAGATCGCGCCGCATGTGTGTACGTACCTGCTTCGAGTGCATGGCCTGGTCCTCCTGTGTGCAGGAAAGAAGGAGGAGTGAGCAAGCATGTTCCGATGTGAGCAATGCTGGGTGGGCTGCGTGCGTGTGCTTACCTGCTGCTGCTCTTCTTCCATGGCTTTGTCCTATCATGTGTGAAGGCAGTGAGTGAGTCCACAATCTGACGTCGGATTGCGCCCAGCGTGCTTACCTGACTTGCTGTCATGCCGGCCAGTTGGTTCTGTGTGAGCGAGGAGTGAGCATCGTCTGGCGCCAGATCATGCCATGTCTGTCCACTTACCTTCTCCTCGTCTGCCTGCATGATGTGATCCTTTGCCATGAAAAAAAGTGAGTGGGCTTGCATGATCTGGCGTCAGATCGTGCCAAACGCTCACCTGATCCTGGATGATGGACTGGGTGGGAGGAGGGAGGGATGCATGTCAAGCAAGAACGATGCATTGAACTTGGTGATCAATACTCACACTCATTCTGTTGTTTGCTCTTGTTTGTATTTTTTCTAAAATAGGAAGGTAGTGGTTCAAGTTCAAGTTGTATTTATGCATAGCCACCACTGTTTCATGTCCTATATAGTTTCTGATTACATAATATATACTATATATGTGTCACGTGCACAATCTGGCGTTTGATCATGCATGGACTGTCTTCCTCGATGCAACCTCGGTCGCGTCGCTTGCTTCACGAACCAACGTCCGACGGTGAGTATGCCATTGCTGTACTTTCCTGCAAGCCTGTGCTCCTTCCTCCTCCATGTGGCCTCGTCCTCTTCTTTCTCACCCTTGTCGTCGCCAGCCACTGAGCACGATGAACGCATCGCATGCTTCGAATGCCAGTTCGATGGAGTTTATACAAGCATGTGGTGGTGTCATACATGTCGTCTATATACTGGAGACCAAAGGGCGTGCATTGTTTCTCTCTCTTGCCTTCTTCATCTCTCCGTCTCCATGTACCACAAGAATAGGTCGACGAGATTGCTGTGTGTGTCCTTCTGTGGAACGTCCATTAGCCAGTTTGTGAACGTGCCCAACCTTGGCCATCTTGCATTGAAGTGTACCTCGGCACGTGCCCTGAGCGCAACATCGTGATAGATTGCGAACGCTAGTGGTGCCACGATGTCTGCATACTCACACTCTATCCTTCCTCCTTTCATGGCTTTCGTAAAGGTCGGATGAAGACTGTCATTGATTTGTGGAACGTGACACACAAAGCAGATCTTGCGGTGATGCTTGCCATATTGAAGGGTCTGCCTCCACTCTTTGTATGTGCTCCACGTGACGTGCAGACGCTCTTTCAAGGATGGACATTGAAACAGGTCGTGTCGGCCCACCGAATCCATGGAAGAATGGACCAGACAGATGCAGCAGGCGTGCAGTAGAGATTGCAGTTTCTTTTGCAAGCGCTCTGCCATGCTCAGAGTTCTCATCTCCTCTTGTGCCCTAGACTGTCTGACCTGGTTGGACGCCTCGGCGAACGAGCCCGACGTGTTGATCATGCTGGTCGGTCCTATCGTGCTAGCCTTGTGACGTGGCATGTTTGCCATGCGTATTTCTTGTGGACGATGATCCCTGTCCTGGCTGCACACAGAGCACAGCTGGTTTCCCTCGTCTTGATGACAGCCCACTCCGATGCCGTCCGTATATAGGGTGACGCCATAGCGAAGGCAACGTTTGATGCCATACAGATGGAGGTGATCGATGATTGCCTGCTCGTTACATCTTTCCACGTCATCCTCCTTGCTGCTCTCTTTCCTTGGTTTGATGGGCACCAGCGTGTGGCAGACTGCAGGCATGCCGTCACGACCTGCCCTACCCTGTCCTTGTATGTATTCCAGCATGTCGAATGGTTTGTCTGCATGTATGACCAGACGAACGTGCGGATAGTCGTTCCCTGTGCTGAAGGCGGACGTTGCCACCATGACTTTGCTATCAAGGCCATTCACCCATGCCGTGTATTCTTCTTGACGTTCGACTGCCGTCATTGTCTCCCTATCTCCCACATAACGATGCCACCGTGCGGCCTGTGCGAGGTCTGTACACATGCCTACGGACGGTACAAAGATGAGAGCCCGATCGTGTGGCTGCCAGGTCTGTTCTTGTTGTCGTACGATCTCTTGGGTACGTAAAGATAGCTCAGACTCCTTGGATATTTTTTCCAGCACGTATTTGAGCTCTGCTCGATTGGTTCCCTGTCGACAGACGACGGCGTCCGTGAGTAGGCGATAAGTGTCGTAGATCTGGGGCATGAATGCTGGGGGAAGGGTTGCGCTGAGCAGCACCAGTTGGACTGGTTCCGACCGAATGTTGTAAAAGCGTTCCAAGGCGGTGCGATAGCTTTTTGCGATCAGAGGAATGTGAGCTTCGTCGATGACGATGCGTGCGATCCGCTTGCGGTGACCTAGGTTGGCCAGTGCTGCACGCCAGTGGAATGTTTGTGACTTGTCTGCTGAAACCAGGATGAGGTTGTGTCTCGAGTCCAGCTCCTTGTTTGCCTGATATGTTTGATAGGGCACGTTCATGACCGACAGGCGTCTTTCATAGTCCATTATGAGCGAGTTGAGTGGAAGGACGAGGATGGTGACCATGTTCGCTTCTAGCAAGCTTGGTATGATTGCCAGCATGGACTTTCCTCCTCCTGTTGGAAGTACTACGATGACGTCCTTTTCACGTTGCAGGACCGAGGTCATTGCTGTTTCTTGTGTCAAAGATCGCCACGTGATGTTTGTATCTTTCAACACTGCCTGCATTTTTTTCAGAGCCAGGTCGGACGGGTTCGATGTCAAAGAAGTGGGCACGTTTGTTGTGGCAATCCTGGAAGCTGTGATGGAGCGATCAGATGAATCTGGTCATGGTGGCCGACGTGGTGGCTTGCCTATCTCTGATGTTGAGTCTTGTGGCGTATTCTTGCGTGAGATTGTGCCAAGGTGAGGTTCTGGTGTGGTTGTGTGAAGAAACACGTTCGTGTTGGCAGGAAAGCTAGCTCACCTGCTGGACCTGGGATGGACGATGGAATGGCCGCTTGCATGTTCTCCTCTCCTGGCAGAGCCTCCTTGTCCTCGTCCTCGTCCGTGTCCACCGCTGTCGTCTCCTTTTGTTTGCCCTTTTGTGTCGTGGTGAAGCGTGCTGGAGAGATGGACCGGGAAGACTGCTTGTCTGCAGAGGATGTGGCCCTTGGACCATGCATGAGCTCTGTCAGCATGGGAGTCAAACGTTCCACCACACGAGCAGCAATGTTCTCCACCATGGTCTCTTGGTCGATGGCATGATCTTGCGTCAGATTGCGTGCCGCCATGGTAGATTTCTTGAACATGTGAGCACGCGCTTTCTGATATGGCAGTCCTCTTCCTCCAGGCATTGCTTGACATCGCTCCTGCCATGCCTTGCTCGCCTGCAAAAACAAAGGTAGGATGTCTTCCGCTGCTCCTTCCAGACTTTGAGCGCTTAGACCATAGAGGCGATTCTCTGTGGTCCGGTTGTGTCCTGCTTGTAGTGCTTCTACTACGTCCTCTTCCCGGTCTGCTTCCGTGATGTCGTCTGTCGCACACTTGAACTTACGCTTCCATGCCGTTTGCACGTGGCGCCATGGCCTGATCGTCAGAGCGAATTGAATGCGAGGCAGGCTGTATTTTGCCATGACTGCAGAAAGGTCCTCTGAGGTGAATTTCTTGTTGAAGTTGACAAAGATGAGGTCTCTGTAGAGTTGTACTATGCTCTCGTCGTTGAAGCAGATCTTTGCTGCAAGCTGTGCAAAGGGGCGTGCGATGACCAAGTCCTGGATGAGGATGTCGCTGGTGATGGCATCTAGACCATGGGGAACCAACTTCTCTTGACCAGTCAGTGCTGTGGTCTTGGAATATTGGGTGAGCAGAGTGATGTGCTGTCCAAAGACGACCAGGTTGCGTGTCGATCTCGTTTGGACGTTGCGGTAGGTCATTGCGGTGAGCTCCGTGCCTCTGCTGGGCGCTCCGCTTAGCATTTCTGCCCGAAGTAGGAGTAGCTTTTGTAACTCTGCATAGTCTTGTAGCCAGCCACGTAGTGCGGCATGGTTCCATGTCAGTTCTCCTCCCTGTCGTAACAGAAAGTGAGAGAAAGGATTTTGACCCTTCACGATGGCCTGCACCAAGCGAGTGCGATCTCTGAAGCACTCGTTTCTGACGTCAAACAGGAAGGAGTAACCCACGTCCTTGTTGGTCAGGTCGTCTGCAAGACTGTCGTAGTCCGCTCTGAGGGCGAGTCCACGCAATATTTTGTTTTCCCAAGTGGAGACGAGATCCTCTTCGATGTCCCGAAACATGCTGCAAAGGTCTGGAAAGGAGATGGGATTGCCTTTGTATTTGAGTGTGGACCAGGTTTCCGTGTCGGTCCACCAGATCTGTGGCAGTCCCATGGTTTCGTATGCGATGGTGCATGCTTTGTGTTGCAGTGAACGTAGTCGGGCGAACGTGGAGTAAATCTTTTCCGTGAACCACGGTTGGAGGGCATCGCAGGCTGTTGCTTCCGTCGTGTCATCTCGAGAGTCTGCACTTGCTCTGATCTCCTTCAGGAATGTGAGACGCATGCAGTACTCCAGCCTCGCAATGATTTTGGTCATGTCCTTGGGCTCTTTGAAGGATCCGTCCTGATTCAAGGTCAGCAGTGCGAGTCCAGC